>CM035179.1:16222274-16238650 GCA_020233015.1 Callinectes sapidus
TCTCTCTCTCTCTCTCTCTCTCTCTCTCTCTCTCTCTCTCTCTCTACCACCCCGAGGCCTAATCTTGCGAGAGACGTTTCAGCGACAAGGATAAAATGGAATAGAAAAATTGGAGAGATACTGGGACTCCGTGTCTGTTCCCCTCTTCCTCCTCCCCTCACCTCCCCGCTGCGCTCCTTCCCCTTCCTTCCCCCCTCCTTCCCCTCTCCTCTTCTCCCCACCACATTCCATTCCGAGTGTCGTGTACTTCCGGATCCTTTGCAGACTCCAGCTTTAAGAGAATCCAAATATCGTGTTACGAGACATGAAGTGACGTCTAGAAGCACACTGGGAGCGGTGGGGGGGGAAAGGGTCTCGAAATTTACACTCAGAAATGTTGCCAATAAATCATGAACTTCTCTCGGTAAGAAGGGTAAGAATATAACAAATTAGAAATGGGAATAAGTTAATGAAAAAAGGAGGATTAAAAGAAAAAAAATTACACTGGGAAATCATTCTAATAAATCATGAACTTCTCTCGGTAAGAAGGGTAAGAATATAACAAATTAGAAATGGGAATAAGTTAATGAAAAAAGGAGAATTAAAAGAAAAAAAAATTACACTGAGAAATCATTCCAATAAATCATGAACTTCTCTCGGTAAGAAGGGTAAGAATATAACAAATTAGAAATGGGAATAAGTTAAAGAAGAAAGGATAATTAAAAGAAAAAAAATTACACTGAGAAATCATTCCAATAAATCATGAACTTCTCTCGGTCATGTGTGTGTGTGTAAGACCAAAGGAAGGGAAAGAATATAATAAACTAAAAATATGAATATGATAAGGAAGAAAGGAGAATAAAAAAAAAAAAAATACACTGAGAAATCTTCCTAATAAATCATGAACTCCACTCAGTCATGTGTGGAAGACTAAGAGAGGAGAAAGAATATACTTTTTTATGTAAGAAGATGAAACCGGCCAAGGACAAAAAAAAAAAAAAAAAAAATAAAAAAATAAATAAATAAAGAACCTACTACTTTGGCAGTCCCCTTAAAGCTCAAAAGAGGCCAGCCGAAAGACAGGGACAAATGTCTTGCAACCTCTCTCTTAAATAATCAAGTCACAGGAAGCTGGAAATTGAAAATATAAAAGCTCAACTAAACAGAGGACAGTGTTAATGAAGAAAGGAAAGTAAGAGTAAGGCAGAATTTCCAGGGATGAGATAAAAGAAAGATGAGGGAAAGGGAAAAAAATATGGTAGAGGAATAGTGATGAAAAATATAGGAATAAAGACTTTTTAAAGGAGTGATATGGGGAAGTTGAGGAATGGGGAAGAATATATATTAGACAGAGGAATAGGTGAGTGAGAACATAGGATGAGGTTAGATACATTAATAGAAGAAGGGGAAAAAAGCAAGTGAGAAGAGAAGGAGAAAGAAAAGAAATAATGAATACAGGATATAGGAAGCATAAAGTAGTTAAAAAAAAGGAATGGAGAAGAACTGGGGATATATAACGAGAGAGAGAGAGAGAGAGAGAGAGAGAGAGAGAGACCCACACTTACATAGATAGACACAGATAACTAGGTAGATAGACAAGAAGACAGGCAGGCAGACAGACATAAGGACAAACATAGGGCGAGGAAGGATATCAGATAAAGGGAGATGAAGAGAACAACATCCCTAAGTAGGAGAGGGAAAGTGAGAGGACAAGGAAAAGTGACAGACAGGAGAGAGGGATAAGTGGAGGGTAGAGAGAGAGATAAAGATCATGTATGGAAGGGCAAAAAGAGAGGAAGGAGCGGGATAAAAGGAGGAGAATGGGGAATAAAGAAACTGTATGGAGGTACTAAGAAGATGGGGCAGTGATAGAGAATTACTGGTGAATGTAAGAGCAAGACAGATGAAGTTTGTAGGACATTATGAGGAAAGGAAAGATAGAAGACTTAAGTTTAACAGGTAGAATAATAAAGGAACTGCATAGAAGTACTAAGAAGATTGGGCAGTGATAGATAATTACTGGCGAAGATAAGAGCAAGACAGATGAAGTTTGTAGGACATATTATGAGAAAAGGAAAGATAGAAGACTTAAGTTTAACAGGTAGAAAGAATCCCAGGTTGTAGAGCAAGAGAAAGAGAAAAGGAGAAGTATATGGATGGAATAATAAGAACAGTAGGAGATGGAAGTAAAGATGTACAAATATTGCAAATGACAAGAGATAGAGAGATGTGGCAATGTATGGTCGCCAACGTCTGCAGGGGCACAGATCTACGATAAGATGGAAATAAAGAGATAAGAAATTAAAGGAGAAGAGTAGAGGGTAAAGGAGAATAAAAGAGTAAGAGAGACAGTAGAGGAGAGAAAATAAAGAGCGAGTGAGTGAAAGAGAGGAAAGATAGAAAAAATAATAGAGGGAAATGAAGGAAATAACATACATGGAAGAAAGGAAGGGTAAATAATGGAGGACATATGAGAAGGAGAGAAAAGAAAGGAAATAAAAAAAAGTGAACAATAAAAAGAAGAACAGAGGGAGGAGAAGAAGGGTCACTGAGAAACAAAGAAAAGTAGAGAATAGAAAAAAAGAAAGTAGAAAAAAGAGAAGGAAGAGGGGGATCACTGGGAAACAGAAAAAAAATGAATGAAAGGAAATGAATATGAGGAAGAGAAGGAAGAGGAAAATCACTAGGAAACAGAAGAAAGTAGAGAATAGGAGAAAGAAAGTGGGAAAAAAAGAAAGAATGGGATCAATGAGAAATATAGGAATAATGAAAAGAAAAACTAAGGAAGAGAAAAAAAATGATTATAAGGAAATAGAAGAAAGATAAAAAAAGATAAAGAATAAAGAAACATAAAGGATATAGAAAGACAAAGAGCATAAGAAAAATGACATGAGAAAATTGGAAAAACATGCAAAGGAATCAGAGAGAGACGAAGAGGAAAGGGAGGAAAAAATAAATATAAGGAAAAGAAGGAAGGTAAAGAATAAAGAAAGGTGAAATGCATGAGAAAAATAATACGAGAAAATGAGAAAAAACATCAATCAAAGAACTAGGAAGAGACGAAAAGGAAAAGGAGAAAAAGTGAATATAAGGAAAAGAAGGAAGAAAAGAATTACTGGGAAATATAAAAGAAAGTAAAGAATAAAGAAAGATAAAGAAAGATGAGGAAAAAATAACAAGAAAAAAATGGGGAAGCCGTACAAAGGAATGAGGAAGAGACGAAGAGGAAAGGAAGGAAAGCCAACCAGTGTTATAAATACATCAAAACTTCACTCATGGCAAAACTTCATGGGCGATATTTTGGGTATTGGATCCAGAACGAGCCTCGGGAAGGGCGCCGTCACGTAAATACCGGAGCCAGATTCCTTGCCGCCCTGGAGGAAGAGGAGGAGGAGGAGGAGGAGGAGGAGGAGGCGGTGGGCGGCGGTGAGGCGTCAGGACCCTCTCTCTCTCTCTCTCTCTCTCTCTCTCTCTCTCTCTCTCTCTCTCTCTCTCAGGCGACAGACATCTTGGCACAAGTTAAGAACGGTCTCGCAGTCCCGCTGTTGTTGACCTTGGCCGTGACCTTGAGGGTGTGTGTTGCGTGGCGCCGCGGCACCTCAGCAACACACGGGGCTGCTCCTCTCCCTCCCTCTCCCTCTCTCTCCCTCTCTCGCTACCTGTTTCACCCTCTCCCTCTCCCTCTCCCTCTCCCCCCCTCTCTCTCTTCCTCTCTCCCTGCCAGCACCTGTGGACGCGCCCAGCTCCAGGCACGCAGGCCACGTCGTGTCGTGTCGTGTCGTGTCGTCAGCACAAATTTCAGGCTTATGACGCAACGAAATAGTTAAGCCGCATAAATTTCACGCCTATGCTTGGGTTCAGTTGCAGAGGGCAGCTGTCCCGTGCACCAGCTGCCGACACCCAGGCAACGTGAGAGGCTGGCTCGCTGCCCCGCCCTTCCTAAGCTGTTCAATATGAAGAATCCAATGAAAAAGGCTGGCAGGACGCGGCGCAGCGCAGGAGGCTGGCAACACACGTCACTTTCGACCGACACAAGCAAATTTAGACCAAATTGTGAGTGTAAGCTAATACAGGCGAGCAATTCACATTCATGGTATGTGGTTTGTGGTGAACAGTGACGCACGAGACTTTGAGCAAACCGACGCCGCCTGACTCGGCAAACAAATTCCTACTCGAGGAGTATCACACAACTCATTCCAACTCGTGTAATTTGAAGCAGATAAAACACACTGCGCGGATGCCAAAGACGCGGTGCACAGCATGGAATGGAGGTATTCAGGTGAACAGAGGCACTGGTACCAAGCCGACGGTGACAACTGCCTGTACTGATACTGAAGGCGGCGGTAAGGCAGCGCCACGCCCCAGGGACACAAGATACAGACAATGCAGGGTTAACACTCACCAGACGTCGGGCGGAAGGGCCGCGTGAACACCTCCTGGCGGGCCACCTGCTCCTGGGGGGCCCTCCCTCGGCCGCCTCTCCTGCCTGTGGGAGGTGTAAAGGGTGAGACACAGCTAAGCTTGGAACATAGAATAGTAAAATATATATGCATATTCTCTCTCTCTCTCTCTCTCTCTCTCTCTCTCTCTCTCTCTCTCTCTCTCTCTCTCTCTCTCTCTCTCTCTCTCTCTCTCTCTCTGTCTGTCTTACCGTTCCCATCGGTGACAATGATGGTCCTGCTGTACGCTGCAAACTCTGTGTCATTGAAGGGCGCGGGTCGTCTGTGGACGCGACGTGTGTGGTGGGCGGGCGTGGCGCCGGCTGCCCTGCCGTCCCCGTGGCGAGCAGACGGCCAGGCGCGGCGGTGGTGGCGGTGGCGGTGGCCGCGGCGGTGGTGGTGGCGGTGGCCATGTTCGGGGGCGTTGGCGTCTTGGAACTTTGGCGTTTTGTGGCGAGAGTTGTGGTGGCGCGTGGCGGGGGAAGGCGGCGGCAGATCCAGCAGGGTGGCGGCGACCTCCGCGTCATCGTTAGGGTAGTCATAGTCTACGTTCTCAACACCCTCGTTTACCGTCTCCTCTTCCCCCTCCTCCTCTTCATTTATCTCTTCCTCCTCCTCCTCCTCCTCCTCCTCCTGTTCTACTTCTTGCTCTTCCTCTTCTACATCGTCTGTCTCTTCATTTAACTTTTGTTCGTATTCGGCCTCTTCTTCCAACCCCTCCTCCTCGTCATCCTCCTCCAGTAAATCTACATCTTCCTCCTCCTCCTCCTCTTGAAATATATCTTCATCGTCGTCCTCCTCTTCCTCCTCCTCTTCTTCTTCCGTGGGCGTGGTGTCGCTGTCGTTCTCACCATACACGAGCTTGTAGAAGTTGTACAGCTCACCAGTGTAGAAAGGGTCGGTGGTCGTGGTCTCGTTGGCAGTGGGCTGAGTGGCGTTCACCAGGCGGTATACCTCCCCAGCGTGGGTCACCTCCGCCCGCAGCTCATCCAGGGGCGTCTCCACCCTCACGACGCCTCCTCGGCCCCCGCCCTTCACAATGGACCCGTGGCGGTGGTGGCGGCCGCCCTTCTTCCTGATCAGCCTCCCTGCGGTCTTGTTCTGTTAGGAAGGAGAAGGGAAATACAGGTTAGGTTAGGTTAGGTCAGGTTAGGTGTATTGTTAGCCTCTTCTCTATTAGACATTAGGTATTAGGTTAGATGAAATAGTTATTTTCCTTCTCTTTTCATTAATATAGCTTTAGGAAATGGGAGAAACGGTTATTGTTTTCTTCCGTTAGACATTCATTTTAGGACATTACTAAACTATATGCAACGGATTGTTCTCCCTTTTCGAAATAGCTTTATCATTTTTGCCTTCCTTTCTTTATTCAAGCAAGTGAAAACCAAGTGTCAGGACAGAGAAGTGAAGTAAGAGGTATTATTATTTCCTTGTTTTACCCTCACAAACTCATCAAAAATTAGCGATACACTAAACCCTCGCGCTATGATTTCAAGACACAACACTCCACAGTATCACAGTTTCACGCACTTTTCCTTCAGACTGGGCGGGCGAACATGAGTTGAGTGTTGTGCAGTGAGTGGCAAGCAGCGGCCAGGGACGAGGTGGACAAGGGAGGCTCAGGCAAGTTTAATGAGGAGAGCTAATCCTCGCTGTCCAGATGGCCTCTGATTTATTAATGAAGCTCATGATGCGTGTGTTAGTGCCGGAGACTGCCCGACGTAGCTCCTACCTTGCACTACACAGTCCATAAGTTTATATTATGTACCACTACTACTACTACTACTGTTGTTGATGCTGCTGCTTCTACTACTATTACTACTACTACTACTACTACTACTACTACTACTACTACTACTACTACTACTATTTACACTACCATCCACTTCTACTAATACCAACACACAAAACACTCACACACATTACTATTACTACTACTACTACTACTACTACTACTACTACTACTACTACTACTACTACTACTACTACAACACTACTACCACTTCACCACTATTTCTACCCGTACTTCTACTTTACTTTACTAAGGTGAGGTAAATTATGCAAAATGTAGAGCACCGGATAAATGCGCGCTAAGGAAGAATACAGAAACGAGAAAATACAAGATGCATGAAGCACATATCCATAAATACACAATAAGAGTAGAGGCGGTGGCGGGAATAGCGCTTATGGAGGTTGGGGTGATGGTGGCTGGTGGCGGAGAGAGAGAGAGAGAGAGAGAGAGAGAGAGAGAGAGAGAGAGAGAGAGAGAGAGAGAGAGAGAGAGAGAGAGAGAGCAGTGAGGTGTGCATATGACAAATAGCTTCAGATGGAAGAGACGTGGTTTTGTGAATAATAAATCCTTTTCTGCAAGTGTGCCATATAAACTAGCAATAAGAATCAAGACATGAAGAGGATTGTGGGTCTATTGAGGAGAGGCCAGTGTGTGTATGTGTGTGTGTGTGTGTGTGTGTGTGTGTGTGTGTGTGTGTGTGTGTGTGTGTGTGTGCGTGTTAAGAAGGAACTGTTACAGAGGGTCTCGATGTTCTTAGGCTGTTTTTATTCTGTGATGGAAAATGTGTACCGTGAAGAGTAGTGGGAAGAAAAACAACAGAAAACAGACTCGTGGATACTTGGTAAAGGTTGCTTAGGGGAGAGGTGGTTAAAAATAATAATCTCACAAATAAAATCAATGAAGATCGCTACGTACAGAGAAGGGAAGGTAATTAAAGAGATATACTGTACAGAATGAAACAGAGAATGAACAGAATGATTCGTAAAAGACTGCTGGGTAAGGACAGAATAATAAAAAAAAAACAATAATTCAGTTAGAGAGACATGTGGATAAATGCAAAGTAATACACGAACAGCAACAGTAATTACAATATACATAAAAAAAACAATGAGTCATTGAGAAAGTTGATAATGAGAAAACAGAACACATGAGAATAGAAAAGAAAAATGGTAAAATATAGAAAACAAAACAGAATTAAATTGATAAAAGGAAGCAGTAAATTCAACAATAACATTAATGAAGAACTGTAAGGGTGAAAGTAGTACATTTCAAGAATAATGCCGTAAAATAAATATATAACAATGTGGAAGGAAAGGGTTCAGTTAATAAATTATCAGGAGGTGAATTATATAAAAAAAGAAGAAGCACAAAAATAAATAAGGAAGGAAGCCTGTAAAGAACCTAACCTAATCTAACTTGAGTACAAAAAATATCAGCAGGTGAATTATATAAACTAGAAGCACAAAATAAATGAGGAACGAAGCTTGTAAAGAACTGATGCTTGATGAAAGAACGATTCCTGATAAAGAGAACTTCGAAAATAATGTGGGAGGGAAAAGTAACGTACGAGGAATACCATTAGGTAAATTAAATAAAAAAAAAACAATGAATAAGCAGAAAACAGCAGAAAATGACTAAGTTATAGCCAGAGGAAAATAATTCACTATAAAGAAAAGCAAGAGAAAAAAGATAAACTGTTTGATATACAGAGCACCACGAAAAGAATAACAAGCAAATTACATCAAAGAACACAAGAAACGAATAGGAGAGTGAGAGAGGTAGTGAGGGAAGTGGGAGAATGAAACAGTGAGAGGAGAGCACTTCAAAATTAACAGGAAATAAAAATAAACACCACGGAAGGAAGAAAGTGACAATGAGGCAAAAAAAGCAATAAAACAGTAAAAAGTGGTAAATTAATAAAAGAGAGCTAGTGGCGGTAGTGAGAGAATGAATCAGTGAGGAAGCAACATTTCAAAATTAACATGAAACCAAAATAAACACCACGGAAGGAAGAAAGTAATAATGAGGCAAACAAGCAATAAAACACTAAATAAAACACAAAAGAAATAGGGAATGAATGAGAGAGCACTACTGAGGGAAGTGAGAGAATGAATCAGTGAGAGGAGAACATTTCAAGTTTAACAGGAAACAAAAATAAACACCATGGGAGGAAAGAGAGTAATGAAGCAAGGTATACAAGCAAGCAAACAGCAAAATAAAACAGAAAAAGAAATAGGAGAATGAATTAGATAACTTTAGTGAGAGAGGAGAACACTTCAAAATTAAGAGGAAACAAGAATAAACACAAAGAAGGAAGAAAGTAATAAAGTAATATAAGCAAGCAAACCCAAAATAAATAAACAGAAAAGAAAGAGAGAATGAAAGAGAGAACTAGTAAGAGAAGCGAGAGGATGAATCAGTGAGAGAACATTTCAAGATTAACAGAGAAGAAAAATAAAGTAATAGAGAGAGAGATGTACACGTAAGCAAACACCAAATAAAAACAAAAAAAAGAAATAAGGGGGGAATGAATTAGAGAGCCAACGAAAGAACTGAGAGAACGAGAGAACGAAAGAGCAATTCAGCATAAAGAGAAAGTAAAAGAAATATTAGCGCGGGAAGGAAGAGAGTAATGCGAGACACGAAGGGTAGCAGCAGCAGGTGGCGGGAGTGATTAATGGCAAAAATGGCGCGCTGCAGAGGACAGGACGAGGCAGGACAAAGATGCAATGCGCCAGGTGGGAGTGAATATTCCAAAGTGTTATTAAATGAACGGGTTGCGAGAAGAGAGTGGCGGAAAAATGTGCAGGTGTTGAAGGGGAGAGGAGAGTGTGGGAGATGAGACACTTAAGGACAAATGGTGATGAGTCCTCTGATGTCCCATGCAGTGAAGGTGAGGGACAGGTTGTTGTTGTGGTGTGTGTGCCTTTACAATGACAGCTTTCTTCAGTACACTCTCTCTCATACATCTAAGACTACTTCAAATCAATATCAACTTCTCATTTGATTTGATTACTTTACTCACACACTTTACAATGACAGCTTTCTTCAGTACACTCTCTCTCTCATACATCTAAGACTACTTCAAAATAAATATCAACTTCTCATTAGATTTGATTACTTTACTTACACACTTTACAATGACAGCTTTCTTCAGTACACTCTCTCTCTCTCATACATCTAAGACTACTTCAAAATAAATATCAACTTCTCATTTGATTTGATTACTTTACTCTTCGTCAACAAAAGCACTATGGTATATTGTTTATGACTAGATTGGCGGGAATCTGAGATAATGTAACCAAGGAGTGAGGTGTTTATAGTGTGTGTATGTAGGAATGTGTGAGTCTGGATGGTGTTTTCCATTCATAGTTCGTGACGAGGGATGAGTCTGCTGATGTGTTAGTGAAAGTTAGGGTAAGGGAAGCTGGCCAAGGGTAATAAAAACAGCAACAAAAAAGCCCATTAATTTGATAGCTTCCTTAATCAAAGGTCCAAGGAATTAGCCGAAAGTCAGGGACAAATATCTTGAAACCTTCTTGAATAAAGTTATCTAAATACTAAACACACGCAAAGCTCTCTCACCACAACTCAAATAGCACAAGTCAGTAAGTCAACGAATTTCAATTAAAAAAAGGTTTATATTGTCTAATTACACAAAGTATCTGCTAGAAAGTCGTGTTTTTCTTTCAAAGGTTTCAAGTAGATTTACAAACAGTAATTAGAATTCAGCATGCGGGCGTCAGTTGAGTGGTGGTGTGAACAGTGCTGAGGACTTGGCCGTGGGACAGAGGAACCACGCACGCTATGGAAGGCGAGAGATCCCTTAGCGTATGGGTTCGAATCCTGGCCACGGACTGAGGGAAGATTGGGCATCCACTCGGGGTAACGTGTTCACAAATGGGTAGGGTTTCAGATACGAGGTCTGTATCAAATGGTCTTCTTCAGCCCATAAATTTTCATAAAAAACCACACTGCATAAGAAGACAATATGAAGGAACGTCTATTTCGAGGAACAAGGCGAGGCGATCACAACACCAAGGTCGCCAAACACTGGGCAGGCATTCATGATACTGGCGATGATGTAACGAAGATTCTGAGTAACTGACGAAGAAAACATCCGTGACAGTCTGACTAATCATCGCGGCAGTCTGTAATCTAGGTCATGTAAAGAAATAAAAATAAATAAAAGCTTCTCCATAACCAAGGGATAAAAAAGGACATTAGCAAGGTTCTTATGATCTAAAACCAAGATAGAACCAGAAATAATGGGTTCAAGTTAGAGAAATTTAGGTTTAATACATAAATAGGAAGGGACTGGTTCTCCAACAGGGTAGTTGGTGAGTGGAGCAGGTTCAGTAATCATATTATCAAATGAATAGGGAAATCTAACAAATAATCCTCACAGTCTTTGAATACCTGCAATGAGAAGCCATTTACAAGTCAAAGTTTTTGGCCATCCTGAATCCTCACTCCTTCAGTACTGGGACGCGTTTTTATATTCATTCTGCTCATTACTTGTCGATTTTATACGGCTTCAGAAACTCATGTGGCAGATTAAAACAATACAGAATCCGTCCATTAACCTTCTGACCTCCATAAACCCTCCCTAATAACAACAACAAAACCATCTAACCACACCCAAAACTCGTGATAAAAATGCGTCCCAGTACTGAAGAAGTTAACCTCAGCTTCCCCCCACCCCCCCCCTGCCTCCAGCGTGACGTCAGAGGGAATACCGCGCCGGGAGGTGATCAAGAGCCACACTACAACACAGAGAGACGTGCCGCCGCATAGCCCACCTCGCCCCGCACCGCAGCGAGCCACCAGCACACCGCCGGCCACTCTGAACCTCATCTCCACATCGACCCGGGCGGCTACTCAGCGCAAAGTACTTAGGGAGCAGCGGCAGCCGTGCGGGGCGTGATGAGGCGCGTGAGTCCACATACCGAGTGACGGATGGCCTTGCTAACGGTCGCCCCGAAACTGACCTGGGATAATGACGAGGAAACTGAACGGTATGACTGCTTTGCGCCACGAGCCGGGCCTTGTAAATTCCCAGTGGCAGGAGAGGTTATAGAGAGGGAAAATAACACGCTATAAAAGACGCTCAATTAGAAGGACGGAAAATTGGAGGAGAATCTGGGGTGAATCGATGAGCTCATTAGTGTATCTATAGCCTGGGATGGGAGGTCTTTCTTCCCGCCGACCTAGACTAATTACTCCATCATTAGCCTCATCATGGCGGCGGGGAGGGGGCGCTGGGGAGGAGCGGTGATGGGGGAGGGGGGAGGGAGAAGAAGGAAAGTTAGGGGGTTGGTGAAGGGACTTGGGGAGGGGGAAAATGGTGATGGGGATCGATGAGAGGACGAGGGTGAGGAGGGACGGTGATGGGCAAGATGATGTGAAGGGAGGAAGGTTCAGGAGAGAGAGAGAGAGAGAGAGAGAGAGAGAGAGAGAGAGAGAGAGAGAGAGAGAGAGAGAGAGAGAGAGAGAGAGAGAACAGTGATGGGGGTGGCTGGAGGTGAAGAGGGAGTGATGAAAGGGCTCAGTGTAAGGAAGATGAGGAGGGAAGCAGTGATGGGAATGGTAGAGACGAAGTTCAGTGACGGGAGAGATGAAGGGTGTAGAGATGGGCCTTTGATGGGTTCATATTCTGAAACGCTGAGGTCAGTAGTGAAAAACCCTCCGCTTCCTCACCACGACTAATGTCAAAGGCCACAGAGATGATTAGCCAGTTTTTAAGAGTACTCCTCCACTTAATAATGTAGAAATGTTGTCATTCTGCCGCTAAACCCATAAAACACCTTTAAAAATTCGTGTCAATTTAAATAAAACCTTTTGAAATAGTGGAGGTGAAGTATATATTAAGAGTTTGAGAATACCGGCCTTAGTTCTTTCACCATCACTATTTTCCAAAGACTCTAATTAAAGATATCAGTGTTTTTAAGGGTGATTTTTTATGGCTTTAGAGATAGATTGACAACATTTCTAGTTTATTAATAGGAAAAACTGTCATTAAAATCAGGTTAATTGTCTCTGTGGCATTGGAAAAGAGTCACGCTGGGAGAGGTGATGGATTGGTAACATCTGGTTTATCAAAAAGGAGAAACTGTCGTGAAAAATAAGGTAAGTAGTCTCTGTGGGTTTGGAAGAGAGTCATGGTGGGAGAAGGAGGTGTTTCTGAATACGGACTGATAGACTCACCTGTTTGGTCCATCCAGGGCAGCAGGCGAAGACACTCCTGATCTGCACTTCACTCTTGGTCCTGTAGATGGTGCGGTATTTGGTCCTGCGGAGAAAACATGGAGGGAATTAGAACACAAGTGATAGATAATGTAGGAGGTCGAAAACATTGAGGTATTAGAACACAAGTGATAGATAATGTGGTAAGTCAAAAACATGGAGGAATTAGAACACGAGTGATAGATACTGTAGAAAGTCGAAAACATGGAGAAATTAGAACACAAGCGATATATATTGTAGAAAGTCGAAAACATAGAGATATTAGAACACAATTGATAGATACTGTAGAAAGTCGAAAACATGGAGGAATTAGAACACAAGTGATAAATACTGTGGGAACTCGAAAACATGGAAAAATTAAAATACAAGTGATAGATATTGTAGAAAGTCAAAAACATGGAGGAATTAGAACACAGAGTGATAGTTACTGTGGGAAGTCGTTAGGTTTTACACGTGGTGAGCTCTGCGAAAGACTGTGTAAGCCATGCCTGTGTATACCCCACGACCAACAACACCAGTATATTTTTTATTTTCTTATTTTATTTTATTTATTTATTTATTTATTTTGTATGTAAGGACATCCGGCCAATGGCAAAATAAAAAGGTGGTTAAGAAAAAAAGAAAAAGAAAAAAAGAAAGAAAAAGCTTGCTAAGATGATAGTCCACAAAAAAAAAGTTTATAGAAGATTGAAGGTTTTTTTTTCTTTTCTTCTGATATACTTGTCTGATCATCATTTTCAAGCTACTTTTTGACACGAATTTAACTATTGAATTACTGTGTCTACTCCATTCTCCTATACCTTTATTGGAAAACCTAATCTCTCTCTCTCTCTCTCTCTCTCTCTCTCTCTCTCTCTCTCTCTCTCTCTCTCTCTCTCTCTCTCTCTCTCTCTCTCTCTCACATGCTTTACCCTGATTAGTAACCTGAGAATTCTGGTTAAGACAATAGGCACACACACACACACACACACACACACACACACACACACACCAGGAAGACGAGCAGCGCATCACAACACGCAGGATGCTTTAGAAAGACCCTTAAAGTCATTCCCTGTGGAGATGAAGGTGAATATGTCAGGCGGCGAGTGGCAGCCATTAGAGGGGACTGAACGGCATTGTTTAAGGGAGAATAGGATGGAGAGCGGAGAGCAGAACGAGGAGGTGGGATAGGGAGGAAGAACTGAGCATGGAGAGGGAAGAGGAGGGTGACTAACGAGGAGGAGGAGGAGGAGGAGACGTCACCAGCAGCACCAGGACCTTTGTTGTCCCGGTAATGGATGGGTCACAAGGACGTGGCAAGAAAGGCAGAAGTCGAGGCTTTGAGACCCCTTGGAGGAGGAGGAGGAGGAGGAGGAGGAGGAGGAGGAGGAGGAGGAGGATGCCAGATTACAATACAGAAGGGTAAGCGGCGTCAGGTTGGCTCGTGAGAAATGACAAGCACGCGGGGTTCGAGTCCCGATGGGTGAAATGAGTCCCTGTTAACTGAGGCGGCGCTGGGACGAAGGCAGGGCGAGGCAAGGCGGAGTTCTCTCTATGATGGCTGCCATTAAGCTGAAATTACACTATGCTGAACTGCGCCGTTTAATTCCAGGCTCCTGATGGGGAATGCTTCGACTGTATATGAGACTCGTATTCAGAAACGTTTCACTCACTCACCCCGACTATTTTCAAAGGCCACGGAGATGAGTAGCGGGGTTTTTATGAGTGTTTCTCCGGTTAATAATGTAGAAATCTTATCTGTATATGAGACTCGTATACAGAAAGCGCTTCACTCTCTCACCACGACTATATTCAGAGGCCACCAAGGAGATGAGTAGCGGGGTTTTTCAAGAGTGTTTCTCCAGTTAATATTGCAGAAATCTTGTCACTCTTCCTCTAGAACCACAAAACATCTTAATTAAAACTCGTGCTAATGTAAATAAAGACTTTTGAAATAGCGGAGGTGAGGTACAGATATGTTTAAGAATACGAGCTTGAGAGAGAAGAGCATTGAGAGTACGAGAGGTGACGGCTGCCAAGATTAGAAGGCAAGATATGACTGACACCGAACACACGACAGCAATGCGAGCGACAGTAGCGACAGAAACGATGATAATAACACCAACACCAACGGCAGAGGTGATTACCATAACAGCGTAACGAAAACAACAACGACAACAACGACAACAACAACAACAACAACAACAACAACAACAACAACAACAACAACAACAACAACAATAACAACGACAACGATATGAACGCACAGGGAAACGGAACAACCATCAGTGAAGCAGAGAGAGAGACAGAGACAGACAGAGAGAGAGAGAGGGGGGGGGAGGAGGGGCTTTACTAGGTAGAATAATTTGTTTAGTGAAAAATAACCTGGAAATCCTGACTTGTGTGGGGCGAGGACTCATGAAATATGTTAATGAAATCGAGAACGAAAGTCCAGACAAGCAGAGGCACGCTGTACTGAAATGAACACAGCCAAAACTCACCCGCAGCAAGCCACACTGTCAAATATTCAAGAGTAACCACAGCAGAATATTGTAACACCAACGACCACTATGAAAAAACACAAACCTTGCGAAATATTTTAAGATTCCGGGAAATAAAAAGGATAACAAGAACTGAATCACATAACGTAGTCTCTCTCTCTCTCTCTCTCTCTCTCTCTCTCTCTCTCTCTCTCTCTCTCTCTTGCGAAATAGTTCATTAAACCGATGGTGAAAACATGAAAAGAAAAGTCACGTTATATATATTTCTCAGAAGCGAAAGCCCCACGCACTATATTACGAACTAAGACTAAAACAGCTCATTCATTCCCCACCAAACCAACACTCATCAAATAACTTGGAAATAAAAACAAAAAAATAGCAATAACAGGAACAGAATCACGTAATACTAAAGTCAATGAAACAAAAAAAAAGTCACAAAATATAGAGAAGAAACATGTCAAGGAAACTAAGAACGAAAAAAAAGAACATCCAAACATGAATAAAATCACGTACATTAGATATTTTCTTAGAGGTGTAAAGTCACGAAATTCATCATATCAGGAAAATCAAGAATTCGATGAAAATAAATGATGAAAAGTGAAATTATGCTGCGATTATATTGAGAAACCGAGAACACCATGGAAATACAGTTGAAAAAAATAGAAATATGTTTAAAATATATTAAGAAATAGCGAATATGATGAAAAAAATATCCGAAAAGCTTAAAATATGTTGAGTTTCTGTTGAAAAAAGCAAGAATATCATGGAAAAACACAAAATAAGGAGAATTTGCGGGGAATACACGAAAAAAATGGTTATAACCAAAAAGAAAAAAAAATAAAGAAAGAAAGGCAAAATTGAGCACGCAAAGCAAAATCATTGAGGTCTACAGGAGCAGCGACCACACACACACACACACACACACACACACACACACACACACACACACATACACAGAGGCACTCAATCAAAACAGAAGGATAACCAGCACAGATAGTCACATTATATCCCACCAAGCACACACACACACACACACACACACACACACACACACACACACACACACAGTCACACAATATTTCCTGGTGGTGGCGTGGTGGCCCTGGAGTTTGGGAGGGGAGGGGGTCCCAGGGGGGCGGGGGTGGGGGGGCGTGCGTGAGTACCGCCCATTATTAACACAGGTGCCACAGTGACCTTGGCAAGAGTAATGATGAAGACCTGACTGTTGGCACCACCGAGTGAATGGCCCCCAACTGGCACTCCTGGCCTTGACACCACCACCACCACCACCACCTCACCACCACCACCACCGCCACCACCACCACCACCACCACCACCACCACCACCACCACCGCCTTGCACTCCTTCCTGGTGCTGGTAAATTGAGTGATCGTTTTCCACTTACTAGAGAGAGAGAGAGAGAGAGAGAGAGAGAGA
>CM035179.1:16497534-16510443 GCA_020233015.1 Callinectes sapidus
CTCTCTCTCTCTCTCTCTCTCTCTCTCTCTCTCTCTCTCTCTTACTCGCTCAACAAATCAAGTGGCACAAATCAAATAAATAACACCACTTTACTCTGGCCACCGCCTCGACAAAAACTGACACGTACAATGGAGAAGGAGGAGGACGAGAAGATGAGGACGAGGACGAGAATCAGTAGGAAACACGAACCAAGGAAAAGAAAAACAATTACACTTTAGAAATAGAAATAAATGGACAAAATAAAGCAGTGATGAGTTAAAGGCGAGAATAAAAATAGCACTGTTAATTCATAAAGGAGATAGAAAATAGGGAAAGAAACCAAGAAAATATATAGATGATAAAATGGAGAAATTTCTAGTGAAATTAATAAAAGAAGGAAATAAAGGAGTAGATGTGCAAGTGACGAATTAAAGGTGGGGATGACAAGAGCACTGTTAATCTTATAAAGGAGAGAGAAAATAGAGAAACAAAACAAAACAAGAAAACATATAGGTGGTGAGATGGTCATTTGTAGTTCCCAGTGAAATAAGTAAAAGAAAAAAAAAAGCAGTAAAAGTGAAAGTGATTAATTAAAGGCGAAGATAACAAAACAACCACTATTAATTTGTAAAAAGAACAGAGAAATAGGATAAAGGAAACAAGAAAACACATATCTGACTAAATGAAGATAATTGTAGTTACCAATGAAACAAGTTAAAACAAAGACTTAGAGATAAAGAAAAAAATAAAGAAAATGGGAGAAATAAATAGTGTAGGTGATAAGATGAGGACAAAAGGACCCCAATAAACTAAACTAAACGAAAACAAAAGAAAGTCACACAAAGACAAATAAAGAAAGAAAGGTGGAAAAATGGATAAAGCAGGTTGCAAGGTGAAGAAAAAAGTACCACACTGAAACATAATGAAGAAAAAAAACATAAAAGAATAACTTACGGACACAGACAGAAACACAGACAAAGAGAAAGAGAAGAAAATAGTACCACATTAAAACAAAGTGAAGAAAAACACATAACGAAATCACTTACATACACACAGACAGACAGACAGATAGAAGGTGAAAAAAATAGTACCAAAATAAAACAAAAAGCGAAGAGAAATGGAAGAGAATCACAGACACACACACACACACACACACACACACACACACACACACACACACACACACACACACACACACACACAAACAGGTAAACAGACAGACATACATACATACATACAGACAGACAGACAGGAGGACAGGGTTACAGCAGGCAGACATCAGGCAAAAGTTGGGCCAGTAATATCACGGGTAAATTGCTTTCCATTAATGAATACAATAGGGAAGTCGGTGGATGGTCGAGTCGGCCGTTTCTTTCCATAAACAAGCGAGACCTTAATGGGATCCGCTACATTTTCTGAAACCAATATTACTTCTGAGGGAGATGGCGCCGATTTCCGGGAGAGGGCGACTGATATTGGTTGCAGGAGGAGGAGGAGGAGGAGGAGAAGGAGGAGGAGGAGGAGGAGGAAGAGGAGGTCAGTTGAGGGTCCTTGTCTACTCCAATATTGAGTCTCGTCCGCCACTATTTCAGACTCCCATTGTTTTTGGGGACAGTGAAGTTAGAATCATTAATTACATTCATAGTAGAGTATAGACAGATAGACATACAGACAGACAGACAGACAGACAGACATACAGACAGACAGACAGACAGACAGACAGACAGACAGACAGACAGACAGACAGACAGACAGACAGACAGACAGACAGACAGACACACACACACACACACACACACACACACACACACACACACACACATACCTCTTCCTTCACACAAAACTACATGTACCTAACTATACACACATTCTTTATTCGAAAAAAATGAATAAATAAAAAAGGAAAAAGAGATGAAAAAAAAAGAAAAACCCTTATTTCTACAAGTTGTCTTCATTTATTTCTATTATTTTTTTAAGGATCAATACTTCAATGGACCCTTTTTTAAACAACACTTTATTTTGCCCTTGGCCGGACACTTCTTGCATAAACACACGCACACACACACACACACACACACACACACACACACACACACACACACACGCAAAGACCACTGCAAAATATACCTTAATCTCGATAATTTTCACTCAGAATAATTGGCAACACTTCTCACGTGGTTAATACAGAAAGCTTTATTTTTCCCACTTATTAAAGTCACAAGATACAACCCCAGTGACATCAAAGAAAGGTCATTACAGAGCTTTAACATCGTCACTATTATCTCCTTATTTCCTCCTTCCTTTTCTTTATTCTCTTCTCTCCTTGCTTCCTTACTTTCTTGGTTCTTTCTCTCACGTTTTCTTTTTCTTGCCTTATCTCTCCTTTCTTGCTCTTTCTGTTCCTTTGATCTTTCGTTTTCTTTGCTCTTGATCCTTTTTTTGTTCTTTATTTTCTCTCTTCTCTTTTGCTTCTTTCGTTATTCTTACCTATGTCTCTTCTCCCTTCTCCCCTTTCGTTTTCTTTCACCTTTTTCTTCTCTAACATCTATTTTTCCTTTTTCATTCTATCTTTCTTCCATACTGCTTCATTCTTTCCTTGTTTACCTACTTTTTTTGTAACCTTTTTACTTTCTCTACCTTTCCATACCCTCCATCTCAATTAATCTGTTACTCTATTCCTCCTCTTTCACTCCCTCTTTCTTCCTTTACAACTCTATATCTTTTAACCTTCTGCCTACATCACTATTTCCTGCATCACCTTCCTTACTCTTTGTACCCTTGTGTCCCAGTTACTCTACTCTTGAAACCCTTTATCTCCTTTCATATCCCTGCACCTTTTTCGTTTTCCGCCCACCTCCCTCCTTTCTTGCATCCTCCACCTTGCTTCCTCTGCCTTTCCATTCCTCGCATCTGCCTTCCATCTCCGTTGCCTCTCAAGTGTAGCCAGAAGGAGATGAGGGGACTCCAACGCACATAAGAGGTTTACAACAACTATTCGCTTGCAAGGATATGCTATTAGGAGCAATTCTGAGCCGCTCGATGGCACGACACAAGCAAAGGGGGAACAACAAGCACAAGGCCGGGGTGGGAGGCAGGGACACGCAGGGAAGGACAAGAAGACGGAGGAGGGAGAGAAGGTAAAGGGGGAGTAAACAGCTTTAGAGGATAGCGACATGGGATGGAGACAGGGGAGAGGGGAAGAAGAAAGGAGAGGACACATAAAAAGGAGGTGATAGAGATGAATGGAGACAAGAAGACTGAAAGGAGGACAAGGAATAGGAGGAGAAAGAGAGAGCGAGTGAAGTAAAGAAAAAGTGGGGGATATAGAGTAAAGGCAAAGAAGAACACGAAAAAAATGATAACGTGCAATAGGGACAAGACAAAAGTGTTACAAAGACAAAAGGGATCAGAACACGAGGCAGAAACGTACGACACGGACTGGCAAAGTAGGTACACGACATTCAGGGGCGGCGCTGGAGGAGAAGCAGGCATTGGACAACAGAGGGACGCGGCAGGAAGGAAGCACCAACCACGCAGGAGGAGGAGGAGGAGGAGGAGGAGGATGAAGAGGAGGATGAAGAGGAGGAGGAGGACGTGGAGGAGGAGGACGAGGAAGAGGAGGAGGAGGAACACAAACAAATCACTTCCATCGACAAGGCTCGGCGTGTTGCGTGTGTGTGTGGGAGGAGCGTGTCCAGAAACAGATGATCACTTTCTGTTGCCGCTATTACCACAAGAAGGATCATCAGAAGCGCCAACAAAGATAGACGATAAAAGCTGAGGAAAGTCACGATAACAAATAGTAGTAGTAGCAGTAGTAGTAGTGGTAGTAGTAGTAGTAGTAGTAGTAGTAGTAGTAGTAGTAGTAGTAGTAGTAGTAGTAGTAGTAGTAGTAGTAGTAGTAGTAGCACTAATGATGATGAGATCTCATGCTAAAAAATGAAGTAGTAGTAGTAGTAGTAGTAGTACTAGTAGTAGTAGTAGTAGTAGTAGCATTGTTATTATTATATTCATTGTTATTGTTATTATTATTATTATTATTATTATTATTATTATTATTATTATTATTATTATTATTATTATTATTATTATTATTATTATTACTATTATCATTAACATAAGTAGCAGCAGTAACAGTAAATATAAAAAGTCACAAAAAGGAGTAACGACAGCAACATCAACAATAACAGCAACAGAGGCAGCAACAATAACAAACACAATAACAAATATAAACACTCTTTTTGCGTGTGCATGGCAGCAGGCTTAACAAATTGTTTTAGCCAGCTGTACTGCACTCCTGGGACAAAAGCTTCAAGTAATTGACAGAAACGTTGATTAAAATTCCGAAACAGGGCTGCCTCAGCTTCCCTCGCACCTGAACACTTTAGGGACCAAATATGACACTTCAGGGACACAACACGACACTTTAGAGAATCAACCGATACTTCAGAAAGACAACACGATACTTAAAGAAACGTCAAAGATATTTAAGGAGTTTTCGAGTTTAGATGACACTTTATTTTTTTTAGGATTATAACACGACACTTCAGAGAACACGACACGACACTTTAGGGAACCATCCGATACTTCAGAGAGGCAACACAATACTTAAAGAAACGTCAAAGATATTTAAGGAGTTTTCGAGTTTAGATGACACTTTAACATATTTTTTCAGGATTATGACACGACAGTTCAGAGAACACGACACGACACTGGAGAATCAATCGATACTTCAGAGAGACAACACGATACTTAGAGGAACGTCAAAGATATTTAAGGAGTGTTTGAGTATTGATGACACTTTAGTTTTTTAAGGCTTATTAAACGACACTTAAGGGAACACGACACGACACTTAAGAGAGCCGTATGACACTACAGGAAGGCAACACAATACTGAAATGAAGACCAGAGATATTTAAGGAGTGTTTGAGTATAGACTTCACTTTAGGTAGCCAACACGACACGACATGTTTAAAAATTACAACACGACACGACACTTAAGGGAACCACACGACACTTCTGAGGCAACACGATACTTCAATAAAGAGCAAAGATATTTAAGGAGTCTGCGAATATAGACGAGAATTTAGGTAGCCAAGACAACTACTGCGTACCTCCCCTGCTCCCGCGGCCTCGCTGGACAAGACTTGCCTCTTCCTCTCACCCCTATTCTGTCCACCTCTATAATGCAAGAGTTAACCAGTATTCTCAGTCTTTCATCCCTTTCTCTGGTAAACTCTGGAACTCTTTCTCCCTGCTTCTGTATTTCCACCTGCCTATGACTTGAACTGTTTCAAGGAGAGGTATCAAGACACTTATCCCATTCTTTTGGCTCACGAATCTGAACTTTCCCAGGGACCGGCACTTCAGTGGGCTGTTTTGTTTTATTTGTGTTGCCTTTGGCCGCCTTCCTTCTACATAAAAAAACCCACATTTTTTAAGGATTATAACACGACACTTCAGGAATAAAGAAAAAGAAAACCCGATTCTTTGGAGTACACGAACTTCATATTTTAGGGGATAGAAAGGTGATTTTTTGGAAGCATAAGGATATTTTTGGGAACACCGCACGATATTGCTTTGAGGGAATAAACGATTTTCACCAATTCACAGAAGATAAATGAATATGAATAGATAAATGACGAGGACAACGTAAAACAAAATAAATGTAAAAAAAAATCAAGCTGTTGAAGTATTTTACGTTTGACCTCAAATAAATAAATGAAAAGACACGTAAAAGTTGTAAAAAAATAAAGAAAATATGCACATATATCTCCCTCATGCCATTCCTCGACAGAAAAATATACGAAAGGGGGGAAAAAGACTTATTGAATACGATGCATATCCTTTAGAAGTTTCCTTTATGGTGGAATTAAAAGTCGCAGGGGAGGCAGCGGGGGAAAAAAAGTGTATCCTGGTAAACTGTTCTGAGGCTTTCCCTGTAAAATTTGTCAGGAGGAAAAGCGGAGAGAATTTAGTGGAAGGGGAAAAAAGGGGAAAAGAAACTCTCTTCCTTTAAATAAACGATAATCCAGAAATACTAAATGGCTTAATAGGTTGGAAAAAATGGATAATGAATGTCATCCACCCTGATTCAACTGAGGTGGAATAAAATGAACACCCCCAAAATAATGATAATAAAGGAGAAAATAAAAAATGGGGGAAAGAGAAGTAAAAGGTTAAAAAGATATATAAAATGTAATATAGAGGAAAGAATGAACGGCTGTAACTCACAAACAAAAACAAAACAATTGCAACACCACATTTCCATCAGTCGCAGTGAAAAAAAAAAACTAAACTAAACATGATAAACAAATAGATAAAAGATAAATGAGAGAGAGAGAGAGAGAGAGAGAGAGAGAGAGAGAGAGAGAGAGAGAGAGAGAGAGAGAGAGAGAGAGAGAGAGAGAGAGAGAGAGAGAGAGAGAGAGAGAGAGCGCTCCACATGCACACACACACGCACATCCACCCCCCTCCCCCCCACATACACACATACAGACACACAATAGACAATTAACTTTGCTGATAAGAGAAGCAACGGAAGGAAAGAGGGTAACTAGAAAACAAAAAAGTTAGCAAGGGAGAAAGAAAGCAAAACAGCCAAACGAGATAATAAGCAACACTCGAGACAGTTTGAAAATAGCAAGAATGACCTTAACTCTCAGAAGACAAATGTACATGGCACATAAGGCGGCAGATTAAACACGGAACGGAAAATCAATGAAACGTTCTGGAGGTAGAAGGAATGTAAAAAAAAAAGTGTACTACAGAATTCCGGAATAGATTTTGAAAGGCAAGTTTTTGGAGATTATTGAAATAGAATGGGAAAAATAGTGGGGAAACTGAAACATGTTACTGGAAAGACTGAAAAATGTAGGAAGACTAAATAAATGGAGGGAATAAATAAACAAATAAATAAATAAATACATAGATAAATATAAGCAACAATAACAACAATAATGATAACCATAGACCAACACCACCATCACCACCACGAGTAGCAGCACCACCACTACCAACACCCAGGCAGCAGTAGCAGCAGCAGCAGCAGCAGCAGCAGCAGGTCTTTCATCTCCAGCGCCTCTAAAAAGATTACTCTCGTCCACTTCGTATATTATTTTCTGAGGCAATTTCGCCAATTTATCTGCAATGTTTGTGTTGCAGTTTTGCCGCGTCGCGTTTCGTAGATAAAGTAGCAACACACAATCAATGGGGATTCATTTTTATCCTCAGCCTTTCTTCATAATAGCGAGGAATAACAAGTGGGTTTTTTCGTAAATAATCTTCTTTTTTTCAATGTCATCAAATTGTTAAGCTTTCCTTCCAAGTCTAACACATTTCCTACGAGATGTCTAATTTCTAACTATTCTGAGGTCTTTCTTCATTCTCCGCAGCTATCTAGATGCATTGTACTTGTTGAAAGAAACTGATAACTCTTTCTTTGATCCACCTTTAATTTTTTTCTTTCTTGTCGATTTACATGAAGGTTCCGTTACTTCGAGTGCTGTGATGTGTTGCATATCGCTGCTGTGGAAGAGTTAATGAACCAGCCACAAAGTCTTCATTTTTTCATCAATGGCAATTGTGGGAGAGGAGTTAAAGTCTATTAAATTGTGTTGCTCCCTCACTCCCTTCCTCTACCCCTCCCTCCCTCCCTCCCCCTTTTCCCCCTTCTCGGAATAAAAAAAAAAAAAAAAAGGAACAAAAATGCTGAAATGAAGGAAATATGCCCAGTTACTCGATGGAAAATCATTACCCAAAAAATTTTCATATATACGTATACGAGTTTACACGAACACGCACATTTTTCCTTTTTCATTTCACGTTCCGGGGACAAACTATTCTTATTATTTGACGCAACGAATGGAATGTAACGTCGACGACTGCCATTATTCCCTCCATTTTTAACCTCATACTTTGGACACTAAAATATTGACACACACACACACACACACACACACACACACACACACACACACACACACACCTGGGGAGCCACACGATGAATGTGACCTCGCAATAAACTGGACGGCATGAAATTAATTGTCGAATTGATGATGGATTGAAATTACACACTACGAGTCGCGCCAACACATCACCTGGGCAGATTGATTATTAGGTAGGCGGTGAAGAGTAGCACCCCCTTGCCCCCGCTCTCTCTCTCTCTCTCTCTCTCTCTCTCTCTCTCTCTCTCTGCCTCTCTCTCTGTGTGTGTGTGTGTGTGTGTGTGTGTGTGTGTGGTTATATGATAATTCATTTAATATATGGACTGTGGTTTAGCTGAATTTTAATATATGTTAGTTTTCATGTGTTTTGTTCTTTGATTTGAGAAATATTGTAATTTGTTATCAAGAAGACTATCTTTCTATTTATCTATCCATGTGTGTGTGTGTGTGTGTGTCTGTGTGTATGTGTGTGTGTGTGTGTGTGTGTGTGTGTGTGTGTGTGTGTGTGTGTGACATCAACCCCATCACATTACGCAACGGAAATAGGTTCACACGAGGCTTAGTAAGTAGGCCTTCCCTGATTGGATGTTAGTAATTGAAGGCTTGGGACATAACTTTTCCTCACCTTCCTAGGGCTAACACCCAACCCGCGCCACCTGCTCCCCATAAAACACCACGAAACAAGATAAAAAAACCCACTCTTACATAACAAACTAACACAAAGAAAAAAGAGAAAAAAAAAACCCTTAAAGTTCAAAATAGAAGGTCAGCATTATAAATTTATGGCGATTAAACATTTTTCTAAACATTTTTCTCTTCCTTTTTTCCAAACTCACTAATCAGTACATTCCAATTTCACTTTTTTTTCCCAGACCGGGTTGTCATTTCCATTATGTATGAAAGTAGGAAGGAATAGCGTATACTGAAGACAGACAGGTGTGCAATGGGCCTCAGGTGTGACAGGGGTTAATAATACCAGTCAAAAAAGTAGGGTAGGAAGGGTGATGCATATGGAACGTGGCAGGCAGGTATGGGCCACCCCCCCTCCAAAAAAAAAGGGAGTATTCGAATTAGTAAACGCTGCAGAATTATAGAAAATCATTCCTGGGCAAAGTAATGGACAGGAAACTGACAGACGGGAAAATGTTTGAACAGTGAAGTGATGGACAGGAGGAAAACACAATTACACGTATCGACAAGACAATAGGACGGAGAGAGAGAGAGAGAGAGAGAGAGAGAGAGAGAGAGAGAGAGAGAGAGAGAGAGAGAGTTATGGATTGTCGGAATGCATGAAATGAGGAGTGCTGAGATAAATAGAGGAAAAATGAGAGATAATAAGAGAACTGGAAAGAGATAGTGAAAGAAGGGCTGTAGTAGAGAAGACGGAGAAAAGTGGGACGAGGAGGAGGAGGAGGAGGAGGAGGAGGAGGAGGAGGAGAAGGAGGAGGAGGAAAAGAAGGGGAAGAGAAGGTACTGATTCGTGGGATTGTGGAAGGTGGAATTAATGAAATAGAGGAATGTGTGTGTGTGTGTGTGTGTGTGTGTGTGTGTGTGTGTGTGTGTGTGTGTGTGTCGTCGAAGGAAGGAACGCGTAAGAGGAAGTAAAAGCGAAGGGGAAAGAGCAAATGAAGTTGGGAAGAGGTAGAGGGTAGAGAAAGCGAGGGGGGGGGCAGGAGGAGGTAAACTTAAACAACACGTATGGCGTATCAAGAAGAGATGAATCGTTTAAGGAAGCGAGAAAATCAAGAAAATACTAAGAACTGTCGTATAGAAAAGAACTTTAACTAAGGAAGGAACATGCGAATAAAAAAACAACCAGAAAATATTGCATTGTGTATGGAGAAACACTAATATACAAACATAGCCAGCCTTCTTGTTTGTATTCCTGTCGTATAGTTTTGATTGGAAAGAGATACAGTGAGCGGTTTCTTTTCTCATTTATATGCCCATAACGAGAGAGAGAGAGAGAGAGAGAGAGAGAGAGAGAGAGAGAGAGAGAGAGAGTTGAAATATGAGCCTTGAGGAAATACCACGCTCAGTTCACTCTCCATTGTCTATAAATAAGTGTGGCACGTGTCTTGTCACTTACTGCAGTGTTATAAATGGCTCTTGCGTCACTGGCCATTAGGATTATTACTCTTAGTGGAATGCCTGCTATTTATTTGTCACTTAGTAATTATCATTGAATTAAGTACAGTGACGTCACTCCTTGCTGTTGTTGAGTATTACTGCTTGTTGTGAATTTAAAACGCAGCAAAAGCAGTGAATTATGAATCTGCATATTTTTTATTCATACAATGTGGGTTTTTTTTACAGGAATTTATGTGTTAAAGGAGATCACCTAATGGAGACCTCCTACCCGAAAGCCCACCAATTTTATAATCGTTACCCCGAGTGGATGCCCATCTCCCCTCAGACCGTGGCCAGGATTAGAACACATGTGCTTGAAGATCTATCGCCTCCCAGATCGCACGTGGTTCTACTGTACGACTCCTTTACTCAGTGTATGTCTTGTTTGCTCTCCTAATCGTTAAATTTTATCTCTATCACTACATTCTCCTATTTATTTAGATGTTGCTATTACTATCTTGCCAGTCACTAAGTATTACTATTCTCTTATCCCAATTACTTGATATTACTATTACTATTCTTCCATCCTCCGTTGTCATTATTCTCCCAAACACTAAACACTATTATCATAATTGTCATTCAGCCAATCAAAACCCAATTACTTAACACTGTTATTACTGTTCTTTCAATCACTTAAAAACTACTATTGATATCCTCGTAAACACTCAAAACTACTACTACTACTACTACTACTACTACTACTACTACTACTACTACTACTACTACTACTACTACTCACTCAATCACTTAATACCACTACCACTACTATCTTGGCAATCACTTAACACTACCATTATTGAAGTGGGGGGGGGGGGGGAGGCAGAGGGAAACACAGGTGTAAAGAGTTGAGTTTATTACCAGAAAGGTTTCTCCTACAGCTTCCTCAAGGGCGTTTCTCTCTACTCGCCCCCCCTTCCAATTTGTAGGAATGTCCCCCATTATTATTATTATTATTATTATTATTATTATTATTATTATTATTATTATTATTATTATTATTATTATTACTATTAACTACTACTACTACTACTATTACTGCTACTACTACTACTACTACTACTACTACTACTACTACTACTACTACTACTTTTACTACTACTACTATTACGACTACTACTACTACTACTACTACTACTACTACTACTACTACTACTACTACTACTACTACTACTACTACTACTACTACAACTATTCCCTCAATCTTTTGGCACTACCCTCACTACTTTCTTGGCAATCACTTAAGTATTACCATTCTATTCAATTTCTGTGCCAAGAGGGATGTTTACCGCTTTGGACTCGGGACAACCATTAAATTCACAATACGACATGCTCCTTCCCTCTCGTTCCCCTAAACAGACTCCTTCCTTCAATGTAATTCGGCGAATGTTCTTGGGTATTAAGTTTTGTGACGGCATAAATTCCCGAGTGCATTTCGTTATTGCCGCGCCATATTTCACTCAATGGGAGGTGATTGTACCGTATTTTCGTCCATCATTTTTACGGCTGCAAACATTTTCGCCGCGTAGTTCCCAGTTTTGTACGTATTCGTTTTAGTGTGGGGGAGAGAGGGGGGATGTTCGTTTATTTATACCATCCCCGAAACTCCACCGCCCATTTTCCACGGTATGTTCGCGTTATGGTAATGCGGAGGGACGCTAGCCACAGTATTGCAGCGCTGGACAGGCCACGCCCACATGCAGACTTCTAAACACGCTAGGGCTTTCTACTGATTGTTTCTCCTCTGTTATCCATTTGATCTTCCGCCCCTTCTTCTGATTCCTTCTGCTGCTTACCTGTTCTTTTTTGACGTGTTGTTTTTCTAGCGTCATCTATTTTTTCTTCTACTCATTGGCCTTCTATCATATGTCCTATATTTTCTGATTGGTTCTATTTCTCTATCTGTCTGTCTTTCTTCTTGTTGACTGTTTATCTTCTGTCATCTATTCTTCCTTCTATCACTGACTAACTCTCTGTTGTCATCTACTTTTCCTCTTCAACTTCTGCTGTTTTTATTTTATTTATTTATTTTTTTTATCTAAGTGTCTTTCTTGGTGCTGAATGTTCCTCTTCCGTCATCAAGTTTTCCTCCTTTTCTTATACTGATTGACTTGCTTCTGTTATCTATTGTTTCTTTCCTGCTACTAAATGGTCCTTTTCTTTTTATCTTCCTGTCTTTCTTTTTACTAACTGATTCTCTTCCGTCATTTATTCTTCCTTCAACTCTCCTACTGATTGACTCTATTATTAGCTACTCTTCTTTCTTTGTACTGACTGGCCCTATTCTTTCTATCTGCCTATCTTTCTTTGTACTGACTATTTTACTTCCGTCTTTTATCCTTCATTTTTCTCTCTTCTATTTCATATTCTTCCTTTCCTGGTACTGAGTGGCCGGTTTCCGTTACTCATCTATCTTTCCCTATTGACTTCATCTACCTGTGTTCCCTCTACCTGTTTGAGTCCCCACCTTGTCTCATCCTTGTCTAAAAGTACTGTTGTTGTTGGTAACGTCTGAAGTCTTTTTTTGACCGACCTCTTCTAAATTGATCTTCCTGTATCTATTCCTATCTTAGTTCAACCTATTTGTGTACTCTCGTATTATTTTAAGCTTTTCTCTTCCCCCATCGGTTCTCTCTCTCTCTCTCTCTCTCTCTCTCTCTCTCTCTCTCTCTCTCTCTCTCTCTCTCTCTCTCTCTCTCTCTCTCTCTCTCTCGTTGGTAATTTCCTGGCCTCTGGTGAAACAGATAAGGATTTAAAATACAAGCCAGTCTAATTCTGTAGGCGTTCCACTAGTGTGTGTGTGTGTGTGTGTGTGTGTGTGTGTGTGTGTGTGTGTGTGTGTGTGTGTGTGTGTGT
>CM035179.1:16564095-16571266 GCA_020233015.1 Callinectes sapidus
TTTCTGGGAATCTTATCAGTCTTTCACAAACTCTCCTGGTTTGCCAGATTAATTAGACTAATGCCTGAAGTCTGATATCACTCACTTTTTATTTTTTTTAATTTTTTTTACCTGTCACTTAAAATCACATCCATAATTATTTTTTTAATCCTATGTCCTTCAGTGATTAATTTCATTCACTTCAATGTTTTCCTATTTTTCTATCGTTATTCATCACTTTCACACGCTAATTTGTCCCGGAAACCTTTATGCTAATTAATGGTTAACCTTCTGTATATTTCAAGGCATTGCAAGGGATGTTATCAAGCTTTTTATTGCCAACACTCCTGTCTTATCATACTATTCTTTAATAATGTCTAAATTCACAAGTCACTTCAATCCCGTCCATTAATGTTTTTTATAATTTCCTTGACTTCTGCAGTTCATTCACACCTCTGCTGCTTTATTTCATTTGTTATTTTAGTTTACTCTCTCTCTCTCTCTCTCTCTCTCTCTCTCTCTCTCTCTCTCTCTCTCTCTCTCTCTCTCTCTCTCTCTCTCTCTCTCTCTCTCTCTTCTTTACCTGCCAATTCTGTCCTCGAAACCCATTCACTGATTGATAAATGTGAGGAAATAATGTACAATAAAGATAGACTCAGACATAAAGGTTGATGAAAAAAAAAGTAAATAAATGAATAAATATGTAGATTAGGTATTGATTGACTAAAGATGAAAAAAATAGATAGATTGGGTAACTGACTGACACAGAAGTAAAGGTAGATGGACGGATAAAGATGGATGATGAAATAAATGGATAGATAGATATTGAAATGATAAAATGATAGACAGATTGGGCAATTAACTGACACAGACAAAGACATATGAACAAAAAGAAAAAAGATTAATAAATAGATGAATAAATAGATAAATATGAACTGATTGATAAAAAAAAAAGAAAATAGACAAACTAGGTAACAAACAGAATGAGATACGCAAAATGAACTGACTGATAAAAAAAGGAAAATAGACAAACTAGGTAACAAACAGAATGAGACACGAAAAATGACAGACAAAACCAAACATTTCCAGACATTTCAAGAAACTGCACACCAAATCTTAACACCACATTTCCCCCCGACCTTCTTGACACATATCATTACTTTCACTTAACACAGCACTAACCACGAAACAAATCTACTAATTAACTTTGGCGCGTGAAAAAAAAGAAATACCACTACAATTCACAATTCTTGACGCGTATCTGCTGACTTTTAGATGACCAATGACACAAGTTTAGCTTCTTGACATAACCCCTTCAGCACTGGGACACCTTTTCACTTTGGGTTTTTGGGTGTAATTAGACGCTTTGATTAGGGAAAGGGTGTGCGGAGGTCAGAAGGTTGATGGCCAGAGTCTATACTGTTTTAATCTCCATATGAATTTCTGAAGTTGTATAAAATCTATCAGTAATAATCGCAATGAATATGAAAATGCGTCGCTTTACTGAAGGGGTGAAATTATACAACCAGTCTGCCAGTGAAGTGAGAGAGAGAGAGAGAGAGAGAGAGAGAGAGAGAGAGAGAGAGAGAGAGAGAGAGAGAGAGAGAGAGAGAGAGAGAGAGAGAAGGGAAGGGAAGAGAAGAGAAGAGAAGAGAAGAGAAGAGAAGAGAAGGGAATGGAAGGGAAGGGAAGGGAAGGGAAGGGAAGGGAAGGGAAGGGAAGAGAAGAGAAGAGAAGAGAAGAGAAGAGAAGAGAAAAGAAGAGAAAGGAAAAGAAAGGAAGAGAAGAGAAGAGAAGAGAAGAGAAGAGAAGAGAAGAGAAAAAATGAATGAATGAAAGAATGAATGAATGAAAGTAAGAAAGAAAATATAAGAATATAGAAACAAATGAATGAATTAATGAAAGAAAGAAAGAAAGAAAAAGAAAGAAAGAAAGAAAAAAAGAAAATGTAAGAATATAGAGACACAAAGTTAAAGCAAATTTCATGAGAGAGAGAGAGAGAGAGAGAGAGAGAGAGAGAGAGAGAGAGAGAGAGAGAGAGAGAGAGACAGAAAAGCAGTGTCATTTTTTAAAACCTTAATTTCAACCTTGGCAAAAATACTTCATCCGTTTCTTTCTTTCCTTCCTTTCCCTTTCCTTTTTCTTTCATTTTTTCCCTCTCTCTTTTTTTCCCAACTAACGACTCGATCTGGGAATGATTTGGGATGCGAACCCTGACACTCTCTCTCCCCGCACCACTGAGCCAATGAGCCGCCCTGTGTGTGTGTGTGTGTGTGTGTGTGTGTGTGTGTGTGTGTGTGTGTGTGTGTGTGTTGAATTTCTCTCATGGCAGGATCAAATGTCGCTAATTTCCACCATTCTCTCTCTCTCTCTCTCTCTCAGTCTATTTTATTCATTACATACGGGAGCGTTTTGTGACGGCAGGAAATGTTAATGTCAGCCAGACCAGCGCGCGCGCGCACACACACACACACACACACACACACACACACACACACACACACACACACACATACACACACACACACACACACACACACACACACACACACGAACTCTATAAATAAGTAAGTAACGAACTAATTAAATAACAAACTCAGTGCAAAAGTTCCTAACAAGAATACTGTCTTACACACCCACACCTTTACCTACTATAGAGAATCACACAGCACAGATTACGTAAGAATAATGACGTAAACAAAATTTCCAGGATCGGCAGTCTGAAAAAGAAGAGATAATTGAATGAAGCTTGGAAGAAAGGGAGATTTAAAGCGAGAGATGGGCAGGAATTGACTCTTAAAAAGTGATATATGAATGCAATAGATCCCATAATAGACTTAGTAAATCAAATTGTCATTGTTGAGTGAGATAATGAATTCAAGCTCGAAAAAGATATTCAAAAGTAAGAGATGGGAAAGAATGAGTTTTAAAATAGTAATATATGGATGTAAGAAACTCCACCATAGACTCAGTAATTAAGTTGTTAATGATGTGTTGTAGAGCATTATAAGATGTACAGATACGGATGATGCGTATAAAAGAGGTATACATATTTCATAATGTGAGTGGTGACTGCCACATGTAAATACACTTCTCGCACCTTCCTTTACAGTACTATATCCTTACTGATGTGAACAGCATAATAGACTCATTAATCAAAATGTTACTTTCTTTAGTACAGGGGACACATTTTTACCACGAGTTTTGATTTTGGCTAGACGATTTCATTGACATGGGAAGAGTCTATGGAGGTAAAGCAGATAAATGGCCAGAATCTATCTATACTATTCTAATTCCCACATGTGTTTCTGAATCTGTACATAACCGATAAATAATAATAATAAGAAACATAAAAATGTGTCCTGTAGTGAAGGGGTTCATGATGAGTCAGTAGAGCTTTAAAAGACAATACAGATACAGAGGACACGTAGAAAACGGGATACGTAGAAAACGGGCCAGACATCTACAAGAAGTACCAAAATGTAAATAGACGTCTAGCAACTTCCTTTCCAGTGTATCCTTACGTAATCCCCCGACATCCATCCCTCCTCTCTAGGGAATGTTCTCCTACGCACTGCGACACCCGAGACAGCCAGCCCAGGACGGGATAATGAACGAGGCTGGACTGACCCCCCTCACACTCGCTTGCCGCCTGGCCCGCTCCACGATCTTCAAAGAGATGTTGGAGCTTACCTGTATAGAGTTCTGGCGCTACTCTAACATCACCTGCAGTGCTTACCCGCTCAACGCCCTGGACACCATCAGACCTAGCGGGGAGACCAGTGAGTGCGTGCGTGTGTGTGTGTGTGTGTGTGTGTACGAGTAGAATGTGTAACTGTGTAGTATGTCGGGAGATAAATGTTTTTGTTTATTTATTTGTTTATTTGTTAGTGTTTTGTAAAGGGAGAGACTGAAAGGATTCTAAGAAAGTAGGTGTCAGGAAGGCTGGAGTAAGAGAGAGAGAGAGAGAGAGAGAGAGAGAGAGAGAGAGAGAGAGAGAGAGAGAGAGAGAGAAAAAACAAAATTGACTTGTGTTATGGAAGGAAAGCTGAGTTACACCAAGAACACACACACACACACACACACACACACACACACACACACACACACACTGATGAAACTGAAGAATAAAAAGAAATCAAATGAATATAGATACAAAGAAATATAATGTGTGACAATCCTCTCAACTGAATATATATACCTGAACCTTGCAACATCTCAAGAAGGCGAAAAGGGAGGGAAAAAAAGAAGGGAAATTTTTTTTTTTATCAAAGAAAGAGGAGGAGAATGAAATAAAAAGGAAGAGAAAAAGAATGAAAAGAACATGAGAAGGGGGAAAATGAGAATGAGTTACATGAAACGCGAGAAGGACGACATGGAAAAGAAATACACTGCAAAAGAATGACTGCAGAGGAAAAGAATGAGAAAGAGGATGAAAATAGACAAGGAAGAGGAGGAGGACGAGGAGGACAAGAAGGAGGAGGAGGAGGAGGAAGAGGAGGAAGAGGAAGAGGAGGAAGAGGAAGAGGAGGAAGAAGAAAAGGAGGAGGAGGAAGAGGAGGCAGAGGATAAGCAAAATAAAATAGATAATGATAATAATGATAACTTGTGAAAAGAGAAGAAAGAACAAAGAGGACGAGAGAGAGAGAGAGAGAGAGAGAGAAGATAGAAGAGAGAGAGAGAGAGAGAGAGAGAGAGAGAGAGAGAGAGAGAGAGAGAGAGAGAGAGAGAGTATAGTAACAAGGAATCAAGAAGAAAGATAAACGGTATCAGATCTGCTGGTTCACAAGGGACTGTTTATGGTCTGCCACCCGTTGCTTCCAATATTGAATCGCATCTGTAAGTTTTCTGTCCTGCTTGCAAGTAGTTTATTGAGATTACGGTGTAGTTTGTGCCATAGTGATATTTCGTTATTTTACTTGCCTTGGTGTCCTCTGTGAATTTATCAGTTCGTTCACCAATGTCATTAACAAATATATATATAAAAAAACTTTTCAAATACAGTCTTGTGTAACACTGCTTTTTACATTGATACCCATTTGATATATTGTCGTGAAATTCAACACATTGTTTTTTGTCTTAGAGTCAGTCGTCTAGCCACAACAAGGTGTTTCGAATATAACTCTAGGTAGAAAGGGCTTGATATGAGCAGATTCTTTGTCAGAAATCAGGAATGTTGTCATAATTGTTTATATTAAATAGAAAAGAGAGAGAAATATTTTTGACGTCTTTCTGGTGACTGACCATACATGAAAAGACATAATGACGTATTCTTAAAGTCTTTCCATTAACACGAGAAAGAGTGTTAGATAACACTGTGATACTTTATTGCCTTGGACAGGTGAATCCTGCAATTTCACCTACAAATAAATATATTGGTAGTACTTAATTAAAACTCTCCCTCTAGGCGATTAATATAACGCTACCTTAATTGAATAAAATGTTCTTCCTTAAATGTTGCTCTTTCACCTGAAAATGTTGCTTGCTATTGGCATTTAACAGTTCCGGACAGTTGTAGGGGGAGCAAAAAATGTTCACCTGCAGTGCTATTGTCGGCTTCACTTGGTGTGTCATGAGCAATTACTCTACTAAAACTTGTATGGGAAACCGTATCAAAAGCTTTCTGGAAGTCTGGACATATAATATCAACTGCTTTCACCTCGTTATGATAAGTAGATACATCATGAACAAAAATTCTAATCAGAGTGTCACGCAGGAACGCTTGTATCTAAAACCATGCAGCGTGTCTTTCGGTTTTATTTTCTAAACATCTTACAAGTTTATATCTTCCATAAGCTTGCACACTACTGAAGTTAAATTAATCGGTCTGTAATCGGCTGGGGGATCATTTATTTTCTGTGTAAAGATTAGAGAAGTAGAAGCTGGACGACTGAATGAAGAGGAGGAGGAGGAGGAGAAGGTTGGTCAATGGCTTTCACGTCGTATTTCAGGGACTTCTCTCCTCCATTCACATTCTCGGTCGCTGTAAGGTCGCCACCACCACACTACACACTGACTAACTTCTTCGCTAACTAAACTTGTCCGCAGAGCACCTCCAGGCACCCATGATTAACCTTCGTCAGGAAAGTCACCCTTCACCCCTCACCAACTTCACGTGATGACCTCCCTGAGTCACCTTGCATGAAAGAGGATAATGTTAGAGAACAATGGGATTGGAAAAATGGTTAGTTTTGACAGATATGGACGAGAAACAAGGTAGAGAGTAGAAAAGATCAAATGAAAGAACATCTCCCACGATAACTCTTTCCGAGCCACCTTCCACATAAGAAAATGATGGTTAGTTTGGCATATATGGACGGGAAAGAAGGCAGAAGAGTAGAATAAAAGAAATGTCTCCCTTCAGAGAACCCTCGCCTTGCCTCCTGAAAACCCCAAGAGGTCAAAGAAGAAGAAGAAAGAGATGGAAGGAAAGAGTAATTTTGGAGGTTCAGGATGAGGGAGAAACATAAGAATGCGGTAGATATAAAAGGAAAGATAACCTTCCTTGCTTCTTTCTTTAGCTTTCTTCCTTGCTTTTTTTCCTTCTCTCATTCCTTCGCTCCAGGTCAAAATTTGTGGAGGAAAAATGGCAAAACAGAGAGACCAAGGTTTCTTCTTCCTTCTCGACATCAAATTTCAGATCAACGAGGACAAGAAAAGAACGGAAGATGAAAAGAGAAAAAGAGGGAGAAATTTTTTAAAAAGTTGACAAAAATGAAGATACCAATGCGGAAAAGAAGAAAATAGACAATAATAGTAATAAGAGTGATTGTAATAATGCTGATGGTAGTGATGATGATGATGATGATGATGATGATAATAATAATAATAACAAGATAAAAGATAAACAATATAACACCATCAATTAAAAAAGAAGAAAATGGAAAAATAACGAAAGAGAACAGCGAAAAAAAAGAAAAAAAAAACGAAAAACAAAGGATATAAACACAACAGACAATAACCAACTCCAAATCAAATCACACACACACACACACACACCCACAAACACACACCACCCTCCCTACTACTACCCTACCCTTTACCTACCCTTACCCATCCCTTTTTTTTCTAACTTTTATCGTCAAGAAGGTCCTGCAGCGAGTTTCATGGCGGCGACTCGTGGGGTTTATAATACTTTTCCCCTCCGCTCCGCCCTGGGTTGGAATCCGCAACAGTTTCGACAGAATTTGCT
>CM035179.1:16707994-16743022 GCA_020233015.1 Callinectes sapidus
AATAAAAAAAAAAAAGAGAGAGAGAGAGAGAGAGAGAGAGAGAGAGAGAGAGAGAGAGAGAGAGAGAGAGAGAGAGAGAGAATAAGGCTGCAAGGTCAAAATCATGGAACAGAAACCAGTCTTGTACACGTCCTGCTGGAGGAGGAGGAGGAGGAGGAGAGGGGAAGAAGGGTAGTGGATGTATAAAGGGGGGAGTAGTGTCTGGGAGTGTCATTTCAACCACCACCCCTGAGCCGGCGCCACTGCAGACAGACATGGAGGAGGCACTGAAGGAGGTTAGAGAGTGAGAGTTTAAAGGAGTGACGGTGGGAGAGGTGAGAGTGACATGAGCAGAGAGAGAGAGAGAGGGGGGGGGAAGAAAACATTAAGAGAAGATTAATAAGAAAACTATAACAAAGCAAAAAAAAAAAAAAGACAAGGGAAAAGGACGTGTCCCGTGTTATCGATTAGAGAGAAACTCCAGAGAGAGAGAGAGAGAGAGAGAGAGAGAGAGAGAGAGAGAGAGAGAGAGAGACCTTTTTACATATTACTTCTGTAATTAATGTAGAAACGTTGATCTGTCATTAGAATCGTAAAAAGTATCCTTTAAATCCCTTAACACTATTTGCTTCAGCTAGGAATACATAAATCATATCAATCTTTCATTAAAATGGTAAAAAACACCCTTAATTAATCCCTTCAGTACTGGGACGCGCTTTCATATCAATTTCCTTTATCATTTGTCTACTTTATACAGCTTCAGAAACTCAAGTGGGGAGTGGGGATTGAAATAGTATGAGCTCTGGTCATTAATCTTTTTTTTTTTTTTTTTTAGCTCCATAGAATCTTCCTAATGTCAATAAATCTAATCACAGCCCAAACTCGTGATAAAAATGTGTCCCAGTATTGAAGGAGTTAAATACCCGTGCAATGCATACTGGAGCATCACGGAATGTAGTGGAGGTGGAGGCAGAAGTGTTTCCCATTGCCTTCAGTGTGGCGAGGCGTGGTGTGGCACAGACGAAGGACATTAACCCCTTCAGTACTGGGACATATCTTTATCACCAGTTTGGGGTGTGATTAGACGATTTTTTTTTAACTTTCGGACGATCTATGGAGTTCAGAAGATGAATGGCCAGAGTCTGTACTATTTTGAACCCTCAATTTAGTGTCTGAAGCTGTATAAAATCGACAATCAATAAGCAGAATAGATATGAAAGTGCGTCCCATTACTGAAGGACATTAACAGCCATGGCAACAAGAATAAACTAATCGAAGGTGCACGCGTGGGGAGTGGTTAGAGATAACACGTATTTACAAGGCTGTAGGGAGGAGGAAAGATAAAGGTAGGGTTTGTAAGGAGGAAAAGACGGTGGGAGGGTAAGGAAAGTAAGGAAAAGGGAAGAAAAGAAGTAGGGAAGAGAGGAAGGTATAAAGAACGTGAAAAGAGAGGAGACTATAAGGAACGTGAAATAAGGTAAACTGCACCAAGCCATCATGCCTACACGTGACACTTCCCTGTATGAAACCCTGTTATCGTTATCCATAGGGAGTGTTTTTACTTTGACGTTTTTTTTTTACACATTTCTATTTCTCCTATGAAGTTTATGAATTATGTACTCATTTCCCATCTCACGGTATTTTTTTTTCTATTTATTTATTCATTTTACAAATCGATCGACGTGCGCATACAATGTTATAAAATACCGATTGTCACCGATTGTCACGATTGTCATTGTCTTATTCTGCTTATTATTTATCGATTTCATACAGCTTCCAAAACTCATGTGTAGATCAAAAGAGTACAGACCCTGGTCATTAATTTTCTGACCTCCATAGACCCTCCCTAACGTCAGGAAATTGAATCACACACAAAACTCGTGGCAAAAATGTGTCCAAGAACTGAAGGGGTAATCCATATTCAGAAACGCTTTGCTCTCTCACAACGATTATTTTCAAAGGCCACAGAGATCACAAGACCGGGTTCTGAGGCTGTTTCTCCTGTCGATTATGTAGTGACCTTGTTCATTTGTCACGAGAACCTTAAAAACACCCTTGAAATCTTGCATCATTTAAACAGGAACCTTTTGAAATAGTGGAGGTGCAGCGCTGAAGTGTTTCCGAATATGGACGTTGCAAGATGTTTACACGTTAGAGAAGTTAGACGTCTTTTTTTCCCTTTTCTGTCGCTTCCTATCCTTCTCATCCTCATTCCAATACACTATAGTTAAAATATAACCTTTGGAGCGCTTTACTCTTATTTCTCCACCTTTTTTTCCCCTGGCTATGCTTTACAGTTTACCAGTGTGTTACAATTTCTCACTCGCTCTCGTGCATCAGTGACCCCGCAAAGATTAAGCTAAAGAAAACGAAAACTAATTAAGGGCTAACTCTTGTAATTTGCAGGATCCTTTTCCCCTGTGCTATTTATATTATTGCAAGGAAGAAATAAAACACACAGAAGAGGAGGAGGATGAAGATAGTGGAGAAGTAAAAAAAAAGGGGGGGGGGAAGAAGAGAAGAAAGCAGAAGGAAATAAAAGGAAAAGTAGGAAGAGAAAGATGGCAGGGAAAAATAAAAAGGAAGATAAATAGGAAGAAGGTAAGAGGATGGGGAGAGAAAAAAAAAAGTGAAAAAAAGAGAAAGCAGAAGGGGAGAGGAGAAAAATAAAAGTAGTAAAAGGAGGTGGAAGAAAAAGATGCCAAGGAAGAATAAAAAGAAGAAAAAAAAGCCAAGAGGATAGAGAAAGGACAAAAAAAAAAAAAAAAAGAGAGAGAGAGAGAGAGAGAGAAGGAGAAAGAAGAGAAAGATGCCAAGGAAGAGTAACAAGAGGAAAAAAAGGCAAGAAGATAGAGAAAGGGCGAGAGAGAGAGAGAGAGAGAGAGAGAGAGAGAGAGAGAGAGAGAGAGAGAGAGAGAGAGAGGAGAAAGAAGAAAAAACAGAACGGCAGAGGAGAAAAACAACAACGATAAGAAAGTAAAAAGGAAAAATATCAAATAAAAAAAGTAAGAAAGAAATAATAAGTGAGGACGAATACAAATGTGAAGTGTCGCGTTCCGTTTTCTATATGACAGTAGATAAAAGAACAATAATAATGATGGTTTCTGTCGATAACTCTGCCTCCTTACTAATTACCGTGGGATCGGTTACTCTAATGACGCTAATTAAGAGAGCTAACCTTTCTTGGGAGTTTCATTATCGTTCATTACTCTGGGTGTGTATTAATTATTCTATCATTAATGCTATTTTTTCTTTATTATCATATTTGTTTAAAAAATACATTGTTCTCTTGGAATATTTGTTTACCTATCTATCTATGTTCATTCATACACTTATTTATCTATTTTTTTATTATGTCCATCTATTGTTTTGCTTCACTATTCTTATTTACTAATTCCTCTATTATTTCTCTTTTTATCTTACTCTTGAGTCTCTAACTTTAAATTGATTTTACTCCTTTCTCAAATAACATTTTTTGAGGGGAAACTCACCTGCACTATTAATTCCGCTTCCTTAACGGTGAAAATTTGAGGAGAAAGGAAGAGGAGGAGGAGGAGGAGGAGGAGGAGGAGGAGGGGGGGAGGAAATAATTTCCTTTAATTATGAATATCTAATTGGTATTGGATTTCCAGATCACGTGATAAGGTACACTCTCTCTCTCTCTCTCTCTCTCTCTCTCTCTCTCTCTCTCTCTCTCTCTCTCTCTCTCTCTCTGGAGAGAGAGAGAGAGAGAGAGAGAGATGAATTTTTTTTCTGTCAGCATTTTTCTTTCTGGTCTCATAATTGACCGTGTGTGTGTGTGTGTGTGTGTGTGTGTGTGTGTGTGTGTGTGTGTGTGTTGTAGGACGAATGCATGTGTGACTAATTTGTATTTTTAGTCTCTCTCTCTCTCTCTCTCTCTCTCTCTTCTCTCTCTCTCTCTCTCTCCTCTATCTATAGAGCTCCTATCTCTCTCTCTCTCTCTCTCTCTCTCTCAAAATACAAATTAGACACACATGCATTCGTCCTACAACACACACACACACACACACACACACACAGTCAATTATGAGAGCAAGAAGAAAAATGCTGACAAAAAAAAAAAATAATCAACAACACTGACAAAATGGAAGAAAAAGTGAGACAAAATAGTCAAATCATCAATAAAAGGAACTAAAGTACTTGGCTAGCTATTCTTCCTTTTCCCCTTCCTTCCTTCCTTCCTACTTTCCTTCCTTCCTTTCTTCCTTCCATCCTTCCTTTCTTCCTTCCTTCCTTACCCACTTTCCTCTTCCTCTACAATCATTATATATTTTTTTTCCTTCTACCTGAGTCTGTTTCTACCTTTTCTATTATTTTCTTCTTTTCCTCCTTTCCTCTTTTCATCATTTCCTCCTTTCTCTTCCTCTATTCCGTCTTCTTCCTTCTCTCCCACTGCTTACCATAATCTTAACAAAAAAATGAAAAAGATAAAGAAACGAGGCTATAGTCATATTTCTGGGTTATTTATTATTATCTACTGTCATTATTTGTTCTTTGTAATAGTGTCTGGAAATAAATGTTTAAAAGTTGATCTAACCTAATTGAAAGTAACGTAACCTAAACCTTTTGTCTCTGTCTCTTGTCTCTGTCTCTCTCCTCCAACCTCCTCCATCCATTTCTCCAACCTCCATCCACTTCCTCTCCTACTACATTATCTTCGTCCACTTCTCTCCTACAAAACCTCCATTAACTTCTCTCTTACTTCCTCCCACTACTTATCTGCTACGATCTTTCCATTCACTTCTCTTCTCCACTATCTCTATCCATCTCTTCTCACCACTCTTCTCTTCCACAGTACGCACCACTACAGGGAGACAAAAAGGAGGAGATAAGAGAAGAACGAGTGGAAGGAGGAGGCGAAGGAGGCGCTGAAGGAGAGAAGAAGAGCACGAGGAAGATGGCTCAGGTAGCGGTAGTGGTAGGGGAGTCCAGAGGTGCCAGGCCTGAGGAAGGAAGCACCACAAACCTCTACGTCCACTCACCCACGTCACAAGGCACAAATGACGTGACTTTTGCCCCAACCTGCTCCCCCGCCCCCAACAAAATGCACACCAGGTTCATGAAGGTAAAGGGGAAGTAACGAGAGGGGGGGGGGAAGAAAGGAGGAAGAGAAGGAATATAGGGAGAAAGGGAGAGATGAACGAGGAAGGATATACTATTTTTCCGAAGGGTCTTAATGGTACGACTTAGGTGTCTTAAGGGTGATCTTGTTGCTGTTGTTACGCCCTGTGTGAGTTTAAACCGTGTGCCCGAGAGGATCACTGATCATAACAGAGAAAAAAAACTAGAGGGGGGGAATAAAGGGGGAATGACTTATATGCACTTTAATATTATACTTAAGCCTAAAACAACCCGTCACCAAGACACATAAAATGGTACAAATACAAAACATATACACATACAAAAATCCTAACTAAATAAAGTCCTGAGGTAATAAGAATGGGAGGAGGGCAACACTTAGACTGGCTGTAGCGGCGGTGATGGTGATCCGGTGTGCTAACTAGCCAAGAGAGGTCAGGTCACAAAGAAAGAGGCAGAAGCCACTCACTCCCATGGCCACCGCCTCTCCTTTTGTTACTTCTGATTCGCCGGCTTCTTGGCCAGTGAGACAGTCTCGGGGTTTCAAGGAACTGGCGAACGAAGTCCCTCGCACGGAGAGTGAGGTGGTGGGTGAAGAGGAGTGAAGCACCGAAGACTTGCTTCTTGTTAGAGGCGGAAGTTGAGAGAGTGAACTGAACCCGGTGAGGAGTGGCTGGGGCGTGGGGGTCGTTAGGGCATGCTGGTGGTGGAGTGGCCGTAACACTAGAGGAGCTTAGAAAAGGGTGAATCTGTCTCGGCGAGAAAGATGTTTGGTTTCTGGGTAAGATTGGTAGTGGTGGTGGTGGTGGTGGTGGTGACATTGGTATTGGTGGTGGCATTGCAGGTGTTGAGTGGCGTGACGCTGGAGCCAATGCTGTTCCTCAAGATGATAGCGGAGGGCAACTTCGGCGTGGTGGCGGACACGCTGGAGCAGGACAGGGTGTGCCGTGTCAACCTCAACTTCTCCGAGGAGGAGTGTGCCGGCTGGATCCACGACGCCAACTTCACATACGTCAAGGTGAGGGACACCGTGTAGTGGAGGTGAGGGGTGTAGTGGAGGTGTGGTACACTGGTCGAATGGTGGCTGGGTGTGGTTGTGCGATGACATAGCGTTATCCTAATTCCGCCGATTTCCAGGAGGCAGTGCAGCACAGACAGAACCTGTTCAACTACAACCAGAGCATCATGGACAGCGTGCTGCCCCTCGCTGTGGTGCTGTTCGCAGGTTCGCTTAGTGACCGTAACGGGCGCAAGCCACCCATGCTGGCCGTGCTGGCGGGCTTCGTGGTGCTGGCGGCAACCTACCTGGTGGAGGCACTCAATCCCGAGTGGCCCGTGCAGGTGCTGTACGCCGGCACCCTGGTTGTGGACATGATGGGCTCATGGGTGGTGTTCAACATGGCCGTGTACAGTTACGTGGCAGACATCTCCACGCCAGAGACACGCACGCGGCGCCTGGCCATCCTGGACGCCGTGTGGTACCTCGGGGGCCCACTGGGCAGGCTGCTGGGGGGCTGGCTGTACCGCCTGGCGGGCTTCGCCGTGGTGTTCGCGGTGTCTGGCGCCCTATGGTTCGTGTGCTTCCTGTACACGCTGCTGCTGGTGCGAGAGACCGTGGACAGGGCGGCGCCGAAGCCCGGGATGGACCAGGACCTCGATGACGCTCGTTGGGGGCCACTGCGGCATGTGGTGGCGCTGTGCCGCACCACGTTCAAGGCACGGCCCCGCCATGGCCGCCTGTACCTGCTGGTGCTCGTGGCGCTGAAGATGGCAGTGTTCCTGGTGCAGGGCCATCTCATGTACCAGTGGGCGCAGAATGTGCTGCGGTGGGGCGCAGCGGAATACTCCACGTGGAGCAGTGTGGACTCCGTGGTGCACCAGGTGTGTGTGTGTCACTCCTCACATATAAACAACTATAAGGCTACTACTGTGTTGTACTATATGCATATATGAGTACTATAATACCAGAGTTGAGCGCGTTGCCGCAGTATAGGTAGTGTGTTACCGTCAATGCATTAACGAAGAACCAGGGGTGCCTTACCATCAATGCGTTACCGATTTTAATTTCCTTAGAGCGGTCCGCGTTACTGCGTTACCGTTATCAAAAATTGTCAGTGCGTTGCCAAAATCTACTAATGTGTTACCACCAAAATCCACATAAAACAGTTTTAAAGCAAATTATAGTAGATTTTTTTTCTTTTTTTCTTTTTTGCCGGTTAAAATACAAAATAATTTTAAACCTTTGAAAAATTACGGTAACGCAAGTGGTAACGATAAATGTTTAATGCATTACTGGTTATGCGCTACTTTGAAAATCTTTGCGTTACCGATTAGGTAGTGCGTTAGTAACACAAGCGGTAACGCAAGTGCCCCCCAGCTCTGTACATATAATAGTATGTTCATTTCATGTTCTATACGTTTCCACATGGTTGAATCTATTCTCTCTATCTTGCAGCGAGGAAGCTGGGGAAGGGGAGAAATCTTGGTAGCGGAAAATTACAACCGTTTTTCACACCCTGAAACAGATAGGCATGGTGGCTTGGACGTGGCTGGCAGCACGCGTGGGCCTGCACGACACCCTGGTGGCGGCGGGGGGCGTGGTGTCCATCGCCCTGTGGTCCGCCATCCTGGCCAGCATCACACAGCCACAGCTGTGGTGGGTGGCCGCGGTGGCCACAGTGGCGGGCATGTTGGAGCCCTGCATGGAGCCAGCGCTGCGCACGTTGCTCACCGTCGAGGTGGGCGAGTGCGAGGCGGGCCGTGTGCTGGCGCTCATGGGCCTGGTAGAGGCAGCCTGGTTCCTCGCTGACCGTTCCATCTACACCTTCCTCTACAACGCCTTCTTCACCGTGTTCCCACAGGTACCAAATGGCATTGCGAGGAGAGGTGGAGGAGGAGGAGGAGGAGGAGGAGGAGGAGGAAAGGGGGTGAGAGAGAGAGAGAGAGAGAGAGAGAGAGAGAGAGAGAGAGAGAGAGAGAGAGAGAGAGAGAGAGAGAGCGAGAGAGAGAGAGAGGCAAGAGTGCCACCTCCTTTCTCTCTCTCTCTCTCTCTCTCTCTCTCTCTCTCTCTCTCTCTCTCTCTCTCACCATAATAGCCTTTACCATCCCAACAAACCAATTAAAACCAATGATGGACAAAACAAAAGCAAAAAATGCATCTTTTCCAAGTCACTGGCGACAACGTTATTCAAGGGAGACAAATTGAGACAAACTATGACAAACTGCCTCTCCGTCACGCAAAGCCACACAACGCCGTAGTACAGTGGAACCGCTTGCGCTCTGGGGGCCTTGGGATCCCCGAGCGCATAGGTTCGAATACTGACTACGGTCTGAGTGGATATTGGGCGTCCACTCGGGGTAACGGCCCTCTAGTGGGTGGGCTTTCAGAGAGGAGGCCTCCATTAGGTGGTCTCCTTTAGCCCATAAATTCCCATGAAAATGCCCACTTTGTATAGATTAAAAAAAAAAAAGCATAACCTAAACTAACTATACGCCTCCTCTCCCCTACAGATCAACCTGGTGGTACAGGCTGGCCTTTGCGTACCCCTCCTGTTGGCGCTCCTCCTGCTGTGGCGCGCCATGAGGAACAGAGCTGCCAGTTGTTACAACCTCCCCCACCAGGAGTGACGTGGTGCTGGTGCTGGTGCTGTGGCAAGACTTGAGGAGGAGGATGTGAAGAAGAAGAAGAAGAAGAAAAGAACACCACCCTAATACCACTCATCCCTTCCCTCTCTCCAATTAACCCGGTACCACTAGCTCACCCCCCCCCCCTCCTCTGATGTGATAAAACACCCCATGCCCAACACATTTTCTTCACCTCCTTTTCTCTCCATTGAGCCAAGGACATACATACACCCACACCGAGTCCCGGGTGCGATGAGGCAAATGGGCAAGCCTCTTAATGTGTATCAAGCCCCTGTTCACCCACACAGCAGCAAGTAGGTACGGGATGTAACTCGAGGGGTTGTGGCCTCGCTGTCACTGTGTGTAGTGTGTGATGTGGTCTCAGCCCTACCCGAAGCTCTGAGCTCGCTCCGTAGGGTAAAGGCTGGCTGGGTGATCAGGAGGCGAACGCGACAGTGAATTACACACACACACACACACACACAGTAATTTTCCATGCATTTTTTCCTGTGTGTATGTGTGTGTGTGTGTGTGTGTGTGTGTGTGTCCTTGGTATTTTGCCCACACGGCTCGAATCCCCAAAAGTAAAGGAATTGGAAGCTTGTCTTGAAACTTGAATTTTGAAGTGGTAACGGGAATATTTAAGAGGGGGACGATGAAGGAGAACCAGGAGGAGGAGGAGGAGGAGGAGGAGGAGACATGGGACCAAAAGCCACATTCCTTAACACTCTTGCCCGTTCCTCCACTACTTCAAAACAGCTCTACTTGAAGCTACACTGGTCCTTAACCCCTTCAGTACTGGAACGCATCTTTACCTTCAGTTTTGGATACAATTAGGTGATTTTATTGACATTAGGAAAGCTCTATGGAAGTCTGAAAATGAATGGCCAGAGACTTAACTATTCTAACCCTCACACAAGTTTATGAAACTTTATAAAATCGTCAAATAGTAGGAATACATATGAAAATGTGCCATAGTAATGAAGGGGTCAAGAAGAGTGCTTTACCATTACAGAGACCTATTAATAAGATTATATATTATTATCAGGAGAAACGCTGTTGAGAACCCAGCTAACCATCTATCTCTATGGCCATGAAAATATTCGTGGTGGGAGCAGCGTTTGTAAATAATGTTCTCTTTTTGTTTGGTAGTTTTCGTTGCCCTTAGCCAGTATTCCCCTCTTGCATGGAAAAGTTAACATTCATATACACAGTCGAATGGTCTGTAGCGCACGGGTCTGTCAGAATAAGACGAATGCAATGTATAAATGCATAAAGAGTATAATTTTGTAATCTCTCAATAGGCCTAGCAGAGTAAGCCTAAGAAATTATAGGTTATGATGGAAATACATCTAACAACGATACTGGTGATGACTATTATGGTGATGATGACAATAATAATAATAATAATAATAATAATAATAATAATAATAATAATAATAATAATAATAATACAAGTAGTAGTAGTAGTAGTAGTAGTAGTAGTAGTAGTAGTAGTAGTAGTAAATAATAATAATAATCATAATAATAATAATAATAATAATAATGTGTGTGTGTGTGTGTGTGTGTGTGTGTGTGTGTGTGTGTGTGACCTTCTTTACCTGCGAATCAATGAATACTTCCCTAGGTTGCCAAAATAGTTCGATGGCACTCCGTCCTTATCGTTTTCTTCGTTTTTATTTCGTGACGAAAAAAAAAAAAAAAAAAAGTTGGCTGTGATTTTAAACCCTTTCGTGTCTCTGTGGCTTGAAAATTGTCATAGGGAGTATTAAACGTCTTGTCATTAGCAGTCAAATGGTTAATAAATGGTGAAATTATTTGAAATTATGCCTAAGAATAAGTAACTAGATATTAGCATTAACCCTTTCAGTACTGGGACACATTATTAACACGAATTTAGGGTGTGATTAGACGATTTTACCGGCATTAGGGACGGTGGTTCCATAGAGGTCAAAAGATTAATGGCCAGAGTCTATACTATTTTAATCCCCACATGAGTTTCCGAAGCTGTATACAATCGGCAAATAATAAGCAGAATAAATATGAAAATGCGTCGCAGTACTGAGGGGGTTAAACAAGACTCCTGCTTCTTTTAGTGAGTAATAGGAGCGTCAGGAGTTTTTCTTTTTTTCTTTTTTATCTATGCAAAGTGGGCTACGAGACTGTCAGCTCTGTGTAGTGTGAGAGGAGTGACTCTTAGCATTAGTACGATAAGTAAGCAAAATAAACATGGGTGCTAACGAAATCATTTTGAACGCTGTGAGACCAATATTTTTCTGATTGAAATATGTAAGAGAAAAATATATATATAAATAAAGTTTTTTCTATAACTTTACCATGGAATGATTACCTTTTTTTTCTGGTCAAAATATATAACTAGGAAAAGAATATATCCCCAAAAAAACAGACAGATGGGTAGGCGGGGTGGGTGTCTGGATAGGAGAGGAGGAAGACAGGAATAGACAGACAGACAGACAGACAGACAGACGGAAACTAGTGTACATGGCGGAAAGGGATGATAAAAGTGTGGACAGACAGACAGACAGACAGACAAACAAAAAAATAACTAAATAACAGACAAAATTGAAAGACCGACTGACAGACAGATTCCACACAAAAGAGGTTAAAAAAACGAAAAAAAAAACGAATGAAGTAGACGAGACCACAACAATTACTAAAGAGGTACATACATATATAAAGGAGGAAGAGAGAGAGAGAGAGAGAGAGAGAGAGAGAGAGAGGAAGAGGAGGACCACCATCACGACCACGTTGAAGAAAACTTACTAACTAAACCAATTACATGTACTTCTTGGGAGGAGGAGGAGGAGGAGGTGGTGGTGGTGGTGGCAGCGGTGGTGGTGGTGGTAGTGGTGGTGAAGAAGATAGATAAGAGAGGAGAGAAGAGAGGAGAGCATCCTTATCCCCCAATCTCCTTCCATCTTTTCCCTACCCTGTTTCTTCTTCTTCCTCCTCCTCCTCCTCCTCGTCCTCCTCTTCCCCCTCTTGTTCCCACTTCAGGACAATTCTTCCTTTCTTTGTGGTCAAGTTGAAGAGGAGGAGGAGGAGGAGGAGGAGGAGAGTAAAGAGGAAAAACATGTAAAATGACAATAATTCTCTCTCTCTCTCTCTCTCTCTCTCTCTCTCTCTCTCTCTCTCTCTCTCTCTCTCTCTCTCTCTCTCTCTCTCTCTCTCTCTCTCTCAGTGCATATAGATAGATACATGAAGATAGATATTTTGACCAAAACAATTTCACACACACACACACACACACACACACACACACACTGAAGTACACACGCACACACACACTGAAGTACACACGCACACATGCGCTAGTACACATAATTAAATAATGATAGGGAAAGAGGATGAGGGTAATGATGATTGACTCATGAAGACAAACTCCTGCAGAAGGCACTGAAGGAGAGCAACACCGAATACACCACCACCCTTACGGCTTCCACCTCCCGAAGAAGATAATGCTAACCCACACTGTCCAAAGAAAACGGAATCTGGAGTTAGAGGAAGGGAAAATGAGACAATCAAATCATACAAACCAGTTCCGAACCCTTAAACAAACTGAATGCCGTGACTTGTCCAGCTTCACCACAATTCAGGACACTTAACGAGTAAATTAGGTAGTTAAGTAGTCAAATAAGTGGTTCAGTAATTAGAAAGGTAATTATGCAGTTATTTAAGCAGGTGAGCACTTACAGTCCGACTCCCTAAATGATGCAATAGTTTTCCTTCTAATATTCCTAAGTTAAGTTAAGTAATATGTGGCATCCTTTATCTGGGCAGCTGTGATTGGAAAGGTGCTCAGAAAGAAAGTATCAGGAAAAAAAGTAACGGTTAGGTTAGGTTAGGTTAGGTTAGGTTAGGTTACTTTGTTTCTCTGTTTCTTTTTTTCCGTTACTTTTTTACATGTTACTTTTTTCCCTGTTACTTTCTGTCCTACAATCGATTGGAAAAAACTGCCTCTCACGTGTATCTTGGGTTGGCTTCTCTCTCTCTCTCTCTCTCTCTCTCTCTCTCTCTCTCTCTCTCTCAGCCCCGGTGGTGGTGGTGGTAGTAGTAGTGGTAGTTGAAGTATAATTATTAACTTCGTTACAGGTAAAGATGGAAAAATGGAGCTCATTAAGACGAATGGAGGCAACAACAACTCCAACAAGCCTTAACCCCCCCCCATACCTCCCACCACCACCAACCCCCTCTCATCCCACCCCTCCTGCCTATCCCACCTCAGCGTGCAAGAAGCAAACCTTATCCTAACCCGCAATCCTAATCAAACGAATAACATCACAATAACACAAGCATTTTCATCGAGAAGCGAGTTATGTTGTGTTTTGTTGATAGTAAAACAGGTGATTCCTTCATATAGTAACAGCCATCAATTTTGTTCAGAATAAATAGCAAATATCTGGAAATTATCTAAGGGTATTCTCATCCATTAATACCTTTAGAACTGTAAGGCATTTTCATATTTATTCTGCTTACCATTTTTCGACTTAATACAGCTTCAGAAACTCATGTTGGGATTAAAACAGTACAGACTCCTGCCATTAATCCTCTGACCTCCATAGACCCTTCCTAATGTCAATGAAATCGTCTAATCGCACCTAAACTCAAGATAAACATGTCCCAGTACTGAAAGAGTTAAATTACAAGTCTACATCAAAATCCTGGCAATCATAGCCCCGGAAAACTACAGTATAAACAAGACATTATCAACTCACCGCCTGCCTGCCTTCCTTCAATGACGTGTTGTGGTATTGGTGTGGACAAGACTGTAGGGGGAGATAAAGTACGTATTCACTCGCTTTCTCTCTCATTCTACCTCCCACAACACGCGCAGCACCTCGACGAATACTGTGATTGATCAAAATTAATGTTATCTCTTCGCCTGGCAACTGTCACTGTGTAGTTCGGTTTGGTTGACTCAGAAAGTTCTAAATTGTCTCTCCCTTTCACACTTCCGCCACGTCCAATCCGACGTTAACATTGGCCATGACGTACTGGTGTCCGAGGCTCCGAGCCCCGCCGATGACACCACCATTATTGTACACTAAGTTGCCGGAACAGTATTTACATCTGCATAAAACTGAACAACCTGAACACTTCTAAAACTTCATAAAGGTTAATAAAACTTTGTTATAAACTTGCCAGCATTTCTTAACCTTTACATATAGGTAAGTAGTGTTAATTATATCATTTTACCATAACATTTGTATAAAATTGACTGGTACACTTAAAACCCAACATCTCATAAAAGCTGATAAATTCTTTGTGAATAAGTTCAGCAGCGTTTCTTAACTAACCTTTCCTTGCAGTGAGGCAGACAGACACTTAATCCTCATTTGAGCATTGGTTTGGTCAGTTACACTATAAAAATATAACTCCCTTCTATGATGTACCTACATAGATATACCAATAAATTCTTTGTAATTAAGTCAGTGTTTCTTAACCTTTCCTTGCAGCCACAATGACAATTGGGGGGTTAAGATTTTCTCCCTTTAGATACAACACTTAATATATTAATATGTGTTAATTACATCATAAAAACATCACACTTTTCAACCTTTGCTTGCAGTGATAAAAACAAGAATTAGGTCAAGTTAAGGAAAGTCTTTCTCCTTCAGATACCTCACAGACCACTCATATCAGTCGGTTACATAAAAATACATATAACATTTCTTCTATTGCATATGTAGTCGGTTCCCAGCTTGAAGCATTTTTCCTATTTATATTTCTAACAAAAGTGATATCTGTCCTATTCTTTAATGGTGGCTGTCACTGGCTGATGCTAATCTGCCTCCGATGTGTATCAGAGGCTTGCCTGCCTTCTTTTTTCCCCTCCACACCCCCCTCCCTTCCCCTCATGCTTTTCATACCTTCTTTACCATTCTCTCTCTCTCTGGCATTAAGAGTTACCACACCAACACATCCTTACCTTGACAGAGGATGGGAGTTGATTAAATGGATGTGAGAGGAAGGGGGTTTGAGAAATGTAGAAGCAAGTAGGGAAGGGGGGATGGAGAGGCAGACATGGTGAGGTTGAGAAAGGTGTGGTGGTTTAATATAAATCACGAGTTCTGGCCAATGACATTTACATATTAGAAGTCCTTAAATGGACATATCACCCGAGATAAAGGTAAGAGTAAGAAGGCTGCTACAAGTAGGGAGCCTCTGTACATGTTACCTGTTTGACAATACACATACAGGTAACACAGGGGAACTAATGATAATGAAGGTAATAATCAGGATAACTTTCAAGACCACAAAAAGAACTAATGGTGGTGATAAAAATTCCTTCTCCAAACCTTCAATAAAAGAATGATAGTGATGATACTCCCCCTCCCCCCCTTCCTCCACAATCCCAACAATGGTACTAGTGACTGTCTTGTCTTGCATTTTGGTAATCACAATAAGTACCAGAGAATATCACATACTGGCCTTGTGATAATGTCAGGACCCATAATAATAGAGAGTCAATATATCACAGTAATAAGTGCAGTAAATAATTCACTCAGAATTCATAAAAAGTATAAAAGCAAAACAAAATAAGTGATAATAATAATAACAAGATTAAAAAATATGTAGACTAAATATTAAGTGATGAAGTTCATATTATCACCAAATTAAAATACAACCCATTGTTGAAAAAAAATTAAATGTCTGCATAATAAAAAAACATCTTAAAACAATAATGAATCTGCTCAACCCTGGTCCTCACTGTATCATCCATTCACCACACTGCATTGCTATACTTCATTTCAACTGATTCCTTTTGGAGCAATAGTTTGGACAGAAGCACCTGACAGCCAAGTCCCCAAAGTATGCAGTGATGGCCTTCTTCTTGGGGCCCATGAAGGCTGTCTCCACATCCACCATTCCCTCCAGGCCAGCCAGCGTGATCACCTGTGGGGGGGAAGACAAGGCTGGGTGAAGGACACAGTTCAAGTCAATAAAGGAAGCTTGGGTGAGGCAAGATACATAGACCTGATATGGGTGTAATGGAAGGAGTACTATTACAAAGAGCTTTTTTTATGCAATTCCATATAAAAATAGGAAATACCAACAGAAGAAGGAGGTAAGGCACAATAGAGAAAGGAAATAATATGAGTATGTTTTTTATTCTTTGGGTAAGAGTAAAATTGAGGAAAGGAAAGAGAGATATTTAGTTCATTGGTGCTGTTAAACATAAGAAGAAACAGAAATGTAGGGTTTGAGAATTCACTCATTATGTAAGAATAAAATCAATTAAAGGAAGGAAAAGGCATATGATTTTCCTGGTTGTGTAAGATTTAAACAAAAAAAAAGTAAAGGTAAGGTTAGAGATTCTTTTCATTATATAAGAATAAAACAGAAAGAAAGTTAAGACATTTGACTTTGCTGGTTGTGTATGACTTAAACCAAGAAAGTAAAGGTAAAGATTGAGATTCCATTCACTGGGTAAGAGTAAAACATGAAGTAGACTTTATAAACAACATAACAGGTTGGATAAAAGTAGCACAGTAATCACACAAGGAACACTCCAGAAAAGGCACAACACTCGCATATCACACACTATCCTTACTTTTTAACTCCCTCTTTTATACATTTAAAAACTAACATCAATCACACCACCAGCACCCTCTTTTGCACACTGAGAAAGGTAACAATGTTTGCTTTTATTTCTCTCCTTTATACACTGAAAAAAGTAACATAAAGATATGACACAATAAAGATGCCACAGACTTTCAGATTCAGATTCAGATATTTGATGACCACAAAATAAAATTACAAAAGAATAGGCTAAAGCTAAATTTCTGTATAGTCCAAATCAGTAAAAAAAAAAAAAAATGAAAAGCCAGCCTAGAACCTAAAACACCCCCAGCAGCCTCCATTACCTGACACACATCACTGTTACGGGGCAGGTAGAGTGCCACGTTGGGAGTGATGCTCTGCGCGGCCCTCATCAGGCGGACACAATTCATGGTGCCACCCAGACGATACACATTGTACACTTCCTCCTCCAGGTACTCCATGCCACCCCACGGAGGACTCAGGTACACCACGTCAGCCTGGTAAGAATGTGACACTTGTTCATTTCTGAGTATGCCAATAAATTTTAAGGGGACTGGCAAATTAGTGGGCTTTTTATTTTCATTGCTTTTTTTTTTGCCCTTTGCCAGCTTCCTCATCTTACATAAAAAAAATGTTTAGACTTACATATTAACTTTCAAGAAAAATAAAACCAGTGTGAATAAAGTTACTTTTTTAATGCACCCATACTCGATGTAGACAAGAAAACTCACTTTGAGGCAAAACATTCATTTACAAGGAGAAAAGAACACACATGACAGGTAAACATAGCCACACAACCTCAAGGGAAGTTAGGAGACTCAACACTGTGCTATGATATTCCCCCTGAGCTAGATATGGGCAAGAGGACTCACTTTGAGGCAAGACATTTGTTGACAAGGGAAAAAGCACACATGACAGGTAAGCATAGCCACACAACCTCGAGGGAAACCAAGAGACTCAACACTGTGCTCTAACGTTCCCCTGAGCTGGATATGGACAAGAGGACTCACCTTGAGGGAGGATGCCATCTTGAAAAAGTTTCCCACCCTGAAGTCAATGCGGTCAGCCACACCATAGACCTGTGCATTGTGCCGTGCCAGCTCCACCTTCCTTGGGTCCTTGTCAATGGCTATCACTGCAGAAGGAGGACAGCGAGCAACTGTGAGTGTGTCTTCTCATAACTAGTGGCACAGTGGTAATACAAACACCAATGCTATCTCTAACCTATAGTGGCTTTAAATATCTATCTAATACAGAATGAAACATTTATACGAGTAGATAAAAGGTAAATGAGTACATACATACAATCACCTGTGTACCAAATAGCTGAATAAAAGTTCCAAGTCTTAACATAAATGTCAAAAAATACATCACAGTTAGTTAAAAAGGGGTCCAATCCTAATTACAGCCCCAAGCACATAGGTTCAAATCCTAGCCACAGTCTAAGGGGAGATTGGGCATCCACTTGTGATACGAATTCCCAAATGGGTGGGCTTTCAGATGGAAGGTCTCCATTAGATTGTCTCCTTTAGCCCATAAATTTCCATACAAAAGTCTACATTTATAAGAAAAAATCTGTCTAGACCTATTTCCTGTGGACTGAGTAGCTGAATACATCCACACACTCCACCATACACAGTAACTCACCATGGCCACAGGTCTTGGCCAGCTGTATGGCATTACCGCCGGCCCCACACATGGCATCCACGGCCACGGCACTCCTGCACCGCCTTGCCTGGTGGGCAGCCAGGAACTCAGGTGTCACCGAGTACCACGACTCTGGCCAGGAGAGGAATGGTTAGATGTGGTGGTGCTGTAAATCATCTCTCTACTCTGATGTGAAAAAGCAAGTGTCTCAGGAGAATTGACACAATAAAATCATATCAAATCTTTCTCTAATCTATTTGAGGTGAAAAAATATGATCTTAAAGAAATAACACTAAAATTACATCTTTTCTCACATGTTAAGATTTCAAGATATTTTCATATTTCTAGCTAATGCTTTGGACTGAAGCTTTAGGGACTGGCACTTTCAGTACACCTACTCTCTTCTGCCTCTCTGTTGTCCTTGGCCAATGCTTATCTTACAAAATAACAGCAACAATAATAATAATAACAACAGCAGCTTCCCAAATGAGCCTCACCATTGTCGAGTCTGATGCCTTGGTCATAGTTGAGGAAGAGCCGGTACCGCTGAGCCCAGTACTTCTCAATGTCTTTGGGGAGATCTGAGGGTAAACTGCCTCTCTTTACCCAGTAGGAGAGACGCTGGCACTCAGAGATGATCCTGTTCCACACCTCCTCTTCAGTCTCCGAGTCCTGGTGTGGTGTGGATGGCAGAGAGGTGGAGGTAGAGGTAGAGAAGCAAAAAGAGGTGGTGGATGTTTAAGTTAGGTTTACCCCTTAAGTATGGTGATGTGTTTTCATATTCATTCTGGTTACTACTAAAAGATTTTCTACAGCTTCAAAAACTCATGCGGTGATTATAACAGTACAAACTTTGGCCATTAATCTTCTGGCTGCCACATACCTTCCTAAATGTCAATTAAAGCATCTAATCACACCAAAACTCAAGGTAAAAAAGTGTCCCAGTACAGAAGGGGTTAAGGTGATTTAGAATTACTGTAACTGTTAACTTTTCTGGTCTTAGATGTTTTACACTTGTTATTTTAATCTTTTCCTCTAAGCATTTCTTTTTATGGTTCAAGTCATTCTAGCCTTCATGATACATACAGATTTCAAGTGAGGAACTTAAGAGAGAAAAGCTGCATCTGTTTATCCTTCTCAACTATGCCAGCTAACTATGTCTGTCTAGCAGTGGTACAGCTTTCCTTGCTACAAATACTACAAATAAAGGGATCTGTGGTCACATCTACTACCTGTGTCTGGCTGGTGGTGTTGGGGTCCTCCTTGGCCGTACAGAAGTTCCCGTCCTTATCAAAGGTGATCTCAGCAGTCTGCCAATCCAAGTCACCATGTGCACTGCTGTCTCCACTCTCACCACTCTGTAAAGATCACGCACAAACACACACACTCATGAACAAACCAACTTAACAATTGATCTACCTTTATTATCTACACTTTTACCACTGCAAAGATCACACACATACTCATCAACAAACTAACTTAACAATCTATCTAAATTTATTATCTACACTTTTACTACTACAAACATAACACACTCATTGAAAAATTAACTCAATAACTTGTCTATCTTTATAATTTATTACTTTAAATTGCATACATTTTAAACTCTTTTTTACAGCTCTGGATCTTAATGGAATTTTCAATCTAAATTCTTTTTATCTCACTATAGAGATATGAACCTTTCAAAAGGCATTAAGATACAAAAAAGCACATTACATCAATTAAAATATACTTTGTACATTAATATTCTATTTTCTATTATCTAATTATCTGTAATCTTAGAAAAATCTGCTGCTGGTCCAGTTCTTAATAGGATAAAGTCTTGAGAATGTGGCAAATCATTGCTGTATCCTTAAGAAATAGTTATGGTGAGAAAGAAGAGCATTTGTGAGCACTGGCTATGAACACCTTCCATTCATTCACCTTGCCGAGATGCAGGACACGGGTGGCGAGGTACGTCCTGCCCTCCTGTGCACCACCCTCCTCCCTCACCACCTCCTGGTACACCCTCTTTGGTTTCCTAGTGTCACGCTCTGAATTCACCTGAAGGGAAAGCAATGTAGGATTACTCTTACACCCAACACTGCCTTCTTGTCTCACTCTCTCTTTTTCTTCATATATGTAAGAGGAGAAATTTGGCAGAAGTAAACAATAGTAGTGGTATCATATAGCAATAGTAGCTGCAGCAATAGTAAGGACTGACAGGTTAAGGTAATGAGAGGGAAAACAACTTACTCTATGCATGACCTTTCCTCTCAGGTGCACAGTGCATGACGGAGACACATTTGGGTCCTGCTCCTCCAAAAACCTGTGCAATCTCCTCTGCTGACGCTGGATGTTCTTCACAGCACCGGAGAACCTGCTCAGACACAGAGACACCAAACACACACACACACACACACACACACACACACACACACACACAATTAGATCACTTAAGGTTATGGTGAGGTGAGTTTATTCTAATTTTAACTAATTGGTAAGATTCTGGTAATAATTCTTACTTAATATAAGATAGGTTTACAGAAGTTACATCAGGCAGGCTTTCTCTCTCTCTCTCTCTCTCTCTCTCTGCTTTGGTGATCTTTCCTTCTAAGGTTATATTCTAGGTTCACCAAATTTGTAATCTAAGTATGTCTGGTAAATCTTTCACCAGTAACCAACACAACAATTGTGACTCTGAATTAGTGCCAGGTGAATGGTACACACCCATTGCTAGTGGCAAGTAATTAGGGAGCTTTAAGAGAGAAAGATAAATTTGTGATAAAGATGACACATGGAAAGGGGTAAGTATGCTACATGTAGGTACTGCCAAGTGTATGCCTGATGACTTTTTTAAGATATTATTTTCTTAACCCCTTCAGTACTGGGACATACTTTTACCATGAGTTTTGGGTGTGATTAGACAATTTTATTGACATTAGGAAGGGTCTATAGAGGTCAGAAGATCAATGACCAGAGTCTGTACTATTTTAATCTCACATGAGATTCTCAAGCTGTATAAAATCAACAAATAATAAGCAGAATAAATATCCCAGTACTGAGGGGGTTAAGATTTCCCGTACAGAAGCCGGAGACCAGACCCACCTTGGTTCAGGCAGAGGCAGCCACCGCACACCAAACACCACGGGAGGGAGCCGATGCTCAATCTCTGTGAGGGAATAATGCATTACTTTTTTTTTATGTAAGAGGGAAGATCTGGCCAAAGGGAATAAAAAAAGGTTAAACAAAAAGGCCCATTAAAACACCAGCAGGTATGATAGAGATGGTTTATACAATACATGCAAGTCCCCTAGGTATTGTATTTTCAAAGGCTACTCACCTGAGGCTGCCAGGAGGCTCAGATTGGTGAGGTGACGGACAGCCACTGGCAACACCACATCCTTGAGGCTCATGAAGCAGAACTTGGCAACCCGGGAAAGGCAACGTTCCAGGTTTATCCTCTGATCATATACGAAACTGTCAAACTTGAACTTCAGTCTCTTTCTCTCGCCAGGCACCTCCTCTGTCACCGAGCTCTCATACTCAATGACTGTAAGCATAGAGTGATGCAGAAAAAATAGAAGCAAGTGGCAAAAAGTAATACTAGTGTGGTCTTCAAGAGAAAAAAAGAAATGCAGTGTTCATGATAAGATACTGAGTTGGTGAGGAAAAATGATAGTGGTTAAGATCACGGTGGGGGAAAACTGAGTGGAGTCATGTAGGGAAATATTTTTAATTAATGTTGGAATAATGCAAGTTGATGAAGCCAAGAGGGACATGAAAGTGAGTGGGAATACAATGAAAAGTAATGAAAGTGAAGCCATCAGTGAAAAAATGAATGAGATTGAAGTTATGAAAGGAAAAATATAACTGTGACAGGGATGAAATGAAAGTGAAGCCATTGTGTGAAAAACATTAACAAGTAGGTAGAGAGAGTAAAATAGTTAGGACGACAACATTACCTGCAGTGCCAGGAAGGGCCACATTGAGGAAATGCAGGGCAGTGAACGGCAGGATAACACTATGAAGACTCACAGCAACCCTACCCAGAAAGGCCCTGCAGTCCGCCATCAGTCTCTGGAGGCGTGTGTGTGGCTCACTCAACGCTTTCAATGCAGCTTCCCTCTCTTGACGTTTTTTGTAGTTCTTCCAATATATTCTATCACAATCATCCAAGAATGCCGATACAGCATAAGCCTCCTCCTCCTCCTCAGAATCCTCCTCCTCCTCCTCAGAATCCTCCTCCTCCTCAGAATCCCCTTCATCCACCTCCACCGTGTTAGGCTTCTCTTCCCCACCAGTTCCTGCTGCCTCCAAGACTCCAGGGGCTGCTTCAGAGGGCTCAGGGGCCATAGAGGGGGATCCAGTGACAGCTCTGTGGGATTCAGGAGACACTGGGGACCTCTCACATGGGTGGGGAGCTTCACTTTGTGTTGCTGTCTTTCCCTGCATATATGTGAGAGCCCAGCCTGTCCCCCGAGACCTGTGCAAAAGTTATCCCAAGCAAAGAATTAGTTGATCACCCTTAACTATTCACAGCAGCCTACACAGCAATGCATGGTTGTTATAGCGCACAACTGCATAAACACAAATTTTGATCAATATCTAATTAGAAAAAACAAACCAAAATTGGTATAAAGAATTCATCGCTTGAGTGAACACTGAAACTTAATAAACATAACCATAAAACAAGAAAGATGGAAGTAGAGAAAAATAGAAATGATTCCATTAACCACCACAACCAACAGCTTAGGCCACATGGCACTGCTAGAGTGAAAGGGAGACCACTACCTACATATGTTGGATATATGGAGATATGGAGACAGGACACTATGAGCCCCACTCGAACCCTGTATAATACAACTAGATAAATACACACGCACACTTAAACTGAAAAAAAAACAAGAAATGCATCTCACTTGACAGTATCCTTTTTTCTCCTCCGTTTTGAAGTCTTGTGTACTTGGCTAGCAGAGGCACTGACACCACAGGAAGTAACAGCCTCATCCTGTGCACTCTCCTCACCATCATTGCTCTCCACAACTGCATCTTTCACCTCAGTTACACATGGTGCTGTCCTCACATCCTCACATGGCACAACTTCACCACCTTCCCTTCCACTGTCACTTTGAGGGAAAGGTGAGCACTCCAGCTGATAATTGCCTGTTCCTATGCCATTTTCCAAGGTTCCTTTCCTTGTATCTCCTGTTTCTTCCTGTGATTTGAGCTTGATTCCTTTGCCATTTGGTGCGGATGCATTTGTTATGGTTTGAGAGTGTCTTGAATCGTCACTCAGTTCTGTGGTGTTTGTCTCAGCTTCCACAGTGGCAGTCTGAAGGTGGAAGTCAATGCCAGCTTCTGTCTTAAAGAATGTTTCAAGGTCTTGGCAGCTCTCCACACAAGAACTATGCAGGAATGTCCGTAGATGCACCAGGTACCTCTTCCTTGTGTGCTTGGTGTACAGGTCATCCAGCTCCTGTGTGCTCAAACCTCCCCTCGTCTCACCAGTTCCCTCAGCTGTAGCCTTCACACTCCCATCCTTGCTCCCCCCTGACTCACTATCCTTTGGCACCCGCTCTGTATGTATGCTCACCTATACTATCAATATCATCGTAGAACTCTGTCATATCAAACTCGGAGTCTGAGGAATTGTCTTTACCCTCCGTGGCCTCTGCTTCTTTACACACACTGGTCTCTGCAGAATCTTTACAGCCAGTTCCAAATTTGCTGGTTGTTGTGGTGTCTTGCAGCTCATTGCTCCCCAGCTCCTCAGTAATCCAAGGCAGCACCTCTGGGTAGTCTTGCAAGTAAGAGTCATGCCATGTGATAAATTCAGGCGTGCACAGTTCCCGGTACTTGTGGATCCAGGACAAGGGAATCAGAACCTCCTTCCATGCCTCCCAGTACTCCAGCCATGCACTCCACACCTCTGAGTCTATTCCTGGAGGCCTCAAGTCATCCTGGGAAAATTAGTGGAGTTATTACTGTTTTGTTATGATTCAATGTTGTTTCTCTTATTATAATTTTTTTTTATTCAATATACAACAATCAAAAGCATAATTGCAAGCCTAGAAAAATTTGTGAAGTTACAAGTGTATTTTTGCTAAGGATCAATAGCGTTTCTCTTGTTTTAACTGTTTCAACGTGATTTGCAACACATCACAATATTAAAAGCATGATCTGAAATCCCTGAAAGTCTCAACTCATCCTAAAGATTGGTGAAGTTCTTAGTGTTTGTTTATAGATTAGCTATTTCCCTTGTTTTAATCCTTTCAATACATCACCACACATCACAACAGTAAGAGCATGGTGACAAATCCACACATGAACCAACAAGAAAGAAAAGTGATTAGATGAAAAGATTTTCCAATTTCTTACCAATACAGGAAGTTTTGAGATAGTTATAAAATATAACAGTGGAACCGCTTGCGCTCTGGGGGCCTTGGGATCCCCGAACGCATAGGTTCGAATACTGACTACGGTCTGAGTGGAAATTGGGCGTCCACTCGGGGTAACGGCCCTCTAGTGGGTGGGCTTTCAGATAGGAGGCCTCCATTAGGTGGTCTCCTTTAGCCCATAAATTCCCGTAAAAATGCCCACTTTGTATAGATAAAAAAAGAAAAAAACTAAAATGCTGGAAAAACTAGAAACAATCCCCCTTTGAAAATACAATAATGATTTAATGAGAAAAATAAAATGATTACCTTGTCGTCTTCCAAAGGAGAGAGTGAGTTGTCATTGGCAGCATTCTGGTTACACACGTCAGCCTGAGGGTTTTCACACTTATTACTGCCACACTTCACATTTTTTATTTTTTATGTAAGTGGGGGAAGCTGACCAAGGACAACAAAAGCAATGAAAGTCAAAAGCCCACTAACTTGACAGTCCTCTTACAGGTCAAAAGAGTTAGCCAAAAAGTCACAGACAAATGTCTTGAAACCTCCCTCTTAAATAAAATCAAGTCATGGAAGTTGGAATCATAGAAGCAGGTAGGGAGTTCCAGAGTTTACCAGAGAAAATAATAACCCAGCAGTGTGGGTCAGAAAGAGAGACAGGGAAGGGAGTATGTGGGGAAGGAGAATGCCAGAGATGGATCTATCCAGCAGGAGAAAAAGAGGAAGATCTGAGGGAGTTTATTTCAGAGAAGTGGATGTAGTGAAAGAAGACACACTATTAATGGATGTGAGAGAAGAAGGCACAGAAGGCAATGCATGTTGGAGACAGCTGATCTGCTGTGGTGATTCCTGACATAACCAAATGATAAAAAAAAATAATATTCAAAAGTTTAAATAAAGAGCATTTGTGTGGTAAAATTAGTGGATAATATGATATAGAGACTAGGAGGTCAGAGTAATGCTGTCAATACTTTAGTCACTCTCACAAACCAGAAGGAATACTCATGACCACTGCCTTGACAGAACACACTCCCTTGCCTGGTGTGTGGTGGTGCAGGCCGGCGCTTCCTCCACACACTCCTGACGCCCACTGTTCTTCTTACCACCTTTGGACACCTTGTTCTTTCTCTCCCCATACTCCCTGGTGACAAGAATGGTTTAGAATTATACTGAAGTGAAAACACCTTCCTAAGATTGATAAATAAGTGAAGGGGAAGAAACATTAATGACACCTCAATCATGACAAGATGAGGAATGAAAAAAATTATAAAACAAAATTTTCCTGACACCAAATAATAAACAGAAGTAACAATATTGACACCATTCTGATCATAGGAAGAGGAATAAAGAAACAAGGAAAAAATATTACCAGCATTTCACTTATGCTAACAAGAGGAATAGAAGAAGGAACAGAAAACCTTCCTTAACCCTCTCACTACTATTTACTCCATTTTTCCTTAATAATTTATCACTCAACCACTTCTCTAATTGTTCCATTGTTGCCTAAAATCTTTAAACTGGGTAGAGATTGTAAAATATATTCATTTTCATGCATTCCTTTTTCATAAAAACTAACAAAGATCTCATGCATTGCTACTGATGTTGTTAACTGTCTTGTATCATAGTGAAAGAGTTAAACAAAATAATAAAACAAAGAACTACTACCAACACAGATTACGAGAGGAGGAATGAGAGGAGAGAAAACCAGCTGTACCCTCACCCAATGTACACTGCTGATAGGTAACACTCTATTGTGTGTGTCTTTACTGGCTTAGTGTCCGTTGGAGAGGAGAACCAGGGAACACCACCACCCCAGGACCCAGGGAGCCATGACCACACAGAGGAGCCTTGGTCAGGATCGACATCATCCTCTTCTTCTTCCTGGTTATCATTGCCTTTGGGACTTGCCACTTCCACCTTGTTGGGGCGGAAGCGGAGGGTGGCATGGCCGAGACCCACCCATTCAGTTGACACATAGCAGGGCAGTGCCATCGTGTGTGCTGATGAAGGAAGTTACAACATAATCCTCATATTTTAAATAATAATATTGAATTTTCTTTTATTACCGGGACTTTAGTCTTTTTAGTCAATGCCTCTCTTGCATAATAAATTAATAAATAAATAAGACTATATATAAGATGTAGTGTGACAATCTTTCATTCCTATAGGTGTTTGTCAATCTTCACTGCATTGTAAAAGTTGTTTGTGTGGAGACAGACATATCAAATGAGTGAATAAATAAAAGCATATAAAAATGTAGTGCGACACTCTTTTATTCCTATTGGTGCTTTTCGTGGATCTTCACTATATTGTAAAAGTTGTTTGTGTGGAGACAGAGAACAAAAAGAGAACTAACTCCCTGCATGTCATAGGCAGTGAAAAAATAAGGGTTAAAGGTGTGATTCAAGTAGGCCTAGAAACTCTCTTCTCTAGTGCTTCAAGTCATGGCAGTTCTAAAAAGTGACTCAAACTGAATGGGTTAGGTTAGGTTAGGTTTAATCCCTTTAGCACTGGGATACATTTTCACCACAACTTTTGGATGTGATTAGACAATTCTATAGACATTAGGAAGGATTTATGGAGATTGGATGGTTAATAACCAGCATCTGTGCTATCTTAATTCCTACATGAGTTTCTAAAGCTGTAGAAAATCACCAAAGAATAAGCAGAATAAATATGAAAAAGTGTCCCAGTACTGAAGGGATGAAAGTGTAACCCTCTTCTCTGGTATTCTGAGTCATAATGATGTGTGTCTGAGATGTGACTCAAACTACACTTTAGGTTAGATTAGGCTAAGAAGACATATACCATTGACAAGCTGAATGTTATGACTTTCTCTTTTTGCACAGGTCAAAGACAGGACTGCCACCAGGATTACTGTGTGAGACTGTGCATGCAACAATATCCTCAGGACTTCTTACTCCTTACTTAACCCATAATACCTGAACTAAATTCTTCCTTCACTTGTTACCTCCTTGTCACTTGTTCCTCTCCTGGGTTGTGTTGTTCATAGTGGATTCCTTCTCTCTATTAAGACTCCTTAGTGCTTTATTCCCCAATTCTATGAAAAATCTTAGAATTCATATTTTATCACTTTTTTTTAATCAGCTTCATCACACTAGACTCACCAATAGGTATTACATAGTCACTGATGATCTACTTCTATTGTGTTGCCTGCCTCTATTGCCATTGGGTGTAGACTATGTGTTGTGCCTATCTAGTCTTACAATATTTCTTACATGTTGTGGCAAAGTGGTCTGTTCGTTTATAATTCTATGGCACAGAAGGGTGGATTAGAAATGGACTGTAGATACCCGCTTTGTTAATTTAGAGTAATTTTTGTCAGTAGTTCAGATTTTTTTTTTCCAATTTAGTGAGATCTAGCTTCTTTGACATTTTTGGGGGATTATAAAATTTGGCCTATTGCAGTTTTCTCCACTCCAAATAAATAAATAAATAAATAAAATAAATTCCCAACAGGCCCTCACGTGTTGGTGATGGGGAGGGGGCGGGGGACAGGTGGCGAAAGACAACAAGGCCTTAATCTGCAGTTTTACCATGCTCTGAGTTTATATTTCTACATGGTCCAAGTTAGGCCTATCCGTCTGGCCACACTCACCCACTAATAGTCTAAAAACTTATCCTCTCCTTTCTTTCTTTTGAGGTCTGAGAGGAAAGAAGTGACCAGTGCAGCATTACAGTCTATAATTACAGTTGTATTTAACTTACAGCCACAGTTTAGCTACTCACGGTCTACAGTCACACTCCCTCACGTCTCATGGTGCTTACCTGTGAGTTATGTTGGTCTACAGAGGATAAAACAGCGGGTATTCAAAGCCTTCCTCTCATGCTAAACGTTTTGGTCACTTATTTCCGCGAATCAAAACGTGTAAGGGAGGGTGTGTATAAATGTTTATATTCCAAAGGTTCACTTCAACAAGTCTGATAGCGGTTTGATTTCTGATTTAGTAATTTAAGGATAGTAGGAATAAAAATGGACATAAAATGAGGTGAGTTGAAGTTGTTATTTGGTAATGAAAGTAAAGAGGGAGGAAGTGTATAAAGTCCTCTTCACGAGACATGCTTCTATATTGTAAGTACGGATTCGACCGAGGATTCTTATAATATCTTTGCATTCTACTGTCATCAATCAAATGAGTCGTGGTGTGGCAAATTAAGGTGGTGGTGAGTCTGCTTACCTGGTTCTTACCTGGTTGGGCTCCCTGGAGGGACCCCCACAATGGCCAGCACGCCAGTCTTTACACGTAATGAAAAGCAATAAACTCAGCCAAAAATATCAAACTGGAAAGTGTGCTATGTGCCAATTAAGAACGAGTAAGTAGTAAATATACAGAAATCAGTAGTGAAATAGAGTAGAAATCAGTAGACTAGTGAAATAAAGTAGAAATCAGTAGTGAAATAAAGTGTCTCCTAGGAACACGGCAGGTCCCTTCTTGAAGGAGGTTATATTAGTTGACTCTACTACCTCTGGGGTGAGTGCATTCCATGACCTAACAAACCGGACAAGGAAAAATCTATGTCTGGCTTCGCACGTGCTCTGTGGAACAAATATCTTAAGTTTGTGGCCTCTAGTAATATCCCTTGCTGGTGCCATGGTGAATAAATCAGTAGGTGTTATGGCTGACATACCATTGAAGATCTTCCAACATTTAATAAGATCAGCACGCAATAGTTTTCCTTTTACAGAATAAAGATGTAATGTTTTAAGTCGCTGGTCATAAGACATACTCTGGCAACCTGAGATAACCTTGGTCCATCGACGCTGAACTGATTCAAGGAGAGATAAGTCTGCAACATAACCTGTGTACCATACTGGAGATGCAAATTCAAGAAGTGGACGTACATGTGTAGTGAATAGTTCAACCATGAAGGAAGGTGAGCGACACAAGGTTGACTTTGTAAAGGAATGAGACAAACCAGCAGCATTTGACACTAGGGATTGGATATAGTGATGGAATCTTAATGACGGGTCAACTAACTAAGATCTACTCTGCAGACGAACTGAGCCTTAAGAGGTTGCCTTTAACAGTATAAAATTAATATGGGCCCAAATCATAAGACTTCCGGAGGTTGGCGCCAAAGCTCACAAGTTTAGTTTTGTCTGCATTGATCTTTAAGTCCCAGGATTCAGCAACTTCAATTAGTGAGTCAATATCTCTTTGGATAGTGCTAATGCCCTCCAACACTGTACTGAGGTTCTGAGGCTTTATCAAAAGATATAGTTTAAGGTCATCGGCAAATAGTTTTACGTTGGATACTAAAGTAGCAGAGATATGCTTTATGTATATAAGGAAAAGAGTAGGACCTAACACAGAGCCTTGTGGCACTCCACTAATCACTGGAAATGAAGAACTGTTCTGTCCACTTACTACAACCTCCATAGTCCTATGAGATAGGAATGTCTTGATCCAAGAGAGCATAGCACCATTAATACCCAAAGAATTAAGTTTAGTAAATAAGATCTGGTGATTAACGGTATCAAAGGATTTTGAGAAATCGAAGAGAATAAGGTCCACCATACTGCCCGTGTCCATCCAGTGAGAGACTTCATTATAAGTGAGTAAGAGCTGATCCTCCACAGACTTGCCAGAGTGGAAACCAAACTGGTTGTCATTCAGTAGTGAATTTTTCTCCAAATAATTTTGTAGCGCGGCAACAATTATTCTCTCCAAAATTTTACAGCTAACAGAAGTGAGGCTTACAGGGTGGTAGTTAAGTGAATCACTCTGTTTACCTTTCTTAAAAATAGGTACCACTGAAGATTTTTTCCAAATATCAGGAATGTCCCCAGAGTTAATAGATGAAGAGAAGATTTTAAATAAAGGATATGCTAAGATAGTGGAGCAATGTTTCAGTAATGCCAGGTGAACAGAGTTGGGTCCCATGGTGTATCTGGTGACAGGAGCCATCATGTACTTGATGCTGTGCTTGTGGAAGACCAGAGGGTATGGTAAACACCGAGGCAAAAGCATTACCTAGGAGCTGAGTCATCTCTTTAGGTTCAGATACTAAGTTGTCAGCATTACCGAGAGGAACAACAGGAGGACAACCTACCTTTTTCCCACGTATGTACGAGTGGAATACTTTGGGCTTAGCCGAGAAATTGTTAAGGATATCCTCTTCATATGATATTTGTTTTTGAATGGAAAAGTTTCTGAATTGATAACTGAGGTCAAGAAATGCCTGTAAAGCTTCACTAGTAAGTGTGGAATGTCTACCATGTGCCGATCTCATCTCTTTGTAATGGTTCCAACTATTCTTTCGTCTGTTTATAAGTGCTTTAGGGGGTTTGCATTTCCACGGTTTGTAAGGGGTGCATGATGAGCGACAAGCTTTTTGTGGAGCATAAGTTCTTCCGATTATGTTATAAGAGACACAAATTTGTTGTATGAATCATTAGTATTCATGTCCTGGAATTCAAGGTCCTGCGCAACCAGGCTTATGGGAAGCTAAATAATAAAAAAAAGTAAATAAATAATCGCATTTGCCTCCAAAAGTGTTCGCCGGTGATAAATATGTTCTATATGTACCACCTGCGTACTTATTAACTAGTGTTATGTTTTACACTGTACTGTACTGTACTGTACGCGTAGTGCCAGAGGTTAGAGACCACTGATCTAGACAAGTAGGTAAAAGGAAAAGTCTGGGATAAAGTCAGGAAAAAATGCATGTACAGTATATAGTTGTAAGAACACTAAAGAAAAAAAATGCAACAAGTGAAGGCAGAAAGAAAAGGAAAAGTATGACCTTCGCCAGAGAGGTCATGAGACAGACTACTACTACAACCACTACCACTACTACTACTACTACTACTACTACTACTACTGTGTTATACCAGCACCACCACCCGTACTTGCATCCCCATGTGCGGCAGGTTGGCAGGGTGGCAGGAAGGGTGGTGGTGGCGGGTTGGTGTTACATGACAGGGAGCCTGAGGAATAAAGAAGTGCAGGGACCGACACGCTTTATTTGTTATCTACATGAACGTGAACGAAATGGCTCCTTATACACTCACGTATATTTATTTCTCTGTCTTAACTTAGTGAGACAAGTTCCAGCCCGCAGGACAGGGCGGGGCGGGGCGGGGAGGGGCAGCGTGGTCACTGGTCCCCGCCCGTCACGCCCCACCCCGCCCAACCCCGCCCCTCCTCGTCTGTCCCGCCCCGCCCCGTCCCTAATACAACGCAGACAGAAGATCCGGGCCGAGAATGGAGTGATCCAGGTGACGGGAGCGTCCCGTGCTATGAAGGAATGAGTGCCGCCCAGGACCTGTCCTCGCCGGCGGCGGAGCCTCGCCTGCTACGCCCTGTGGCCACGGCAGGGCGCCACGCGGCCCACCGAAGGGTTCCAGGCCCAGAGGCGCCGCGAAAGGGAGAGAAGATCGCCAGGAACCAAATGGCAGCAGTGTCGCCATGGGCGGCTGTGTGTGTGGTCGAGGGGCGTCAATCCCGGGGAGGGGGAAGCGGGGTGGCGGGGCCCGTGAGCGGCGGGGCGCCATCACGCTAGTCTCCAGCCACGGCGGGGCGAGCGGGGCCCCAGACTAGGCGGTCAGCGTCTCCTGCGGCTCCTCTGCGCCAAACCCAAGGGTCAGCCGCGAGGAAAGGTCCCGCCGAGGTGCGGCCGAGGCTCACCGGGCTGCAGGAGGCGTCGAGGACGTCCTTCTGGGCGAGGCGAAGTCTACTACGCACATCATATATGGAATGCGACTACAAATACAGCGTGGAGTGCAGGACACTGCCCCGGAGCCCGTCCCCCGCCCGCCAAGGGACGCGGAGGAGCAGCCGAGAGCTTGTAGGATAGAAGTTGACGAACTGTCCTGGAGCTGGAGGGGTAGGGGAGGGGGAGGGCCGCGAGGAACAAAGGACTTGTGCTGGGGGGCGGAGGGGTGGAGGGGCAGCGGCAGCCATAGTGGAGGGGAGCCGCTTATCGAGAGGAATGTTGCTGCAGGCCGGCAGTGGCAGCGGCGGCGGCGGCGATGGCAGTATGTTCCTGGGCGGCCGGGTGGTCATCGTGGTGCAGAGAGAGGGACGCGGCCTGGGACTCCCTCTTCCTCCTGCCGGGACCACCTGCGTAGTTGGCAGCGGCGAGGCCCATGAGGTGCTTGGCAGCCTGGGAACCGCTGAAGCCTCGCCCAAGACCCAAGTCCAGGCCACGCTTGGTGCCGCTGGAGGAGCGCACGAATCTGCGGCGGAAGGAGGATGTCACACACAGACACACACTGAATAGAATAGAACATTTTCTAAGAAAAATAGTGATACAGAACCTTTCCTTGAGAGAGAGAGAGAGAGAGAGAGAGAGAGAGAGAGAGAGAGAGAGAGAGAGAGAGAGAGAGAGAGAATTTACTTACTCAAACACTCACAGATCAAAACATAGGAAACACAGTATTAAACACACAAGGAAACCAGCCGTGACCAGATTTCCTCCGCCCTCTTCCCCTCAGGCACACGAGAGAGGCGAGGCGAGACCCGTCAAGACTGGAGCATGCAAGGCAGCTCAGAAGGCCATATTGGTGTTGAGACGGGGAGGGAGGAAGACGAATAGTTAGGAGGAGCGTATGGAACCAGATAATATATGTAAAAGAGGAGGTGGGCGTTAAAGAAGAACAAGAACAAGAACAAGAAGAACAAAAGCAAAAACAAGAATAAGAAACGTAAAACTATAGTAGGATGAAAAAGAACAAGTTAAAGAAACGAAAATTAAAGTAAAAAGAAACAAACAAAAAAGGAAAGAAAAGAAGCTGGTAAAAATATATAAAAAAAAGTAAAACTACTCCATTATATAATCTCCTCCTCTTCTTCCTCATCCTCTTGCATCTCCAATTCTGGTTTCTCAATCAAATTCTTAAACGCTTCACGAATAAGAATTGGCTTTCGTACCTACACCTCCCCCCCCCCCCCTCTCTCTCTCTCTCTCGTTTATTCATTTCACTCTTCCTTTCCTTCACTTCCATAAGATATCAATAATAGTATCTTTCTACTTCATTCCTACCTGGAACTGCTGATCGTTTATGTATTGCTTTCATTACCATTATTATTATTATTATTATTATTATTATTATTATTATTATTATTATTATTATTATTATTATTATTATTAGTAGTAGTAGTAGTAGTAGTAGTAGTAGTAGAAGTAGCAGAATGATTTTTCAATACGTCGGAGGAAAAGAAAAGAAAACGGAAAAGAGATAAGAAAAATCACAAAATGGAAGAGAGAGAGAGAGAGAAAAAAAAAAAAAAAGATACCCCGTATAAACTACAAGCAACTGACATGCAAACAAGACAAACACCAAAGCCACCCGTTAAAACCGAACAGAAAAGAGAAGCAGAGAAAACCGATTTTACGCCCCACTTCCCACGAACTCGTACAGTTTGAGACGCCACGTTCTCTTTTCTACAACTTTCAGAACACCACAGAAACGAAACCATTGACTCTACTTTACCTCCACTCTCTAATAAGGAAGAACAACTATTAAACACCCGTTATAACCACAAAGAGCACCCTGGAAGTCTTAATATTGCCAATTTGAATAAAGAACAACTATTAAACACCCGTTACAACCACAAAAAAAGCACTCTGGAATTGCCCATTAGAATGAAGAACAACTATTAAACCCGTTATAACCACAAAAAGCACCCTGGAAGTCTAAATATTCTCCATTAGAGGATGTCAGAGGCAGGGAGGTACATCGACGCAGAGTTTGGGAAAGTACCCCCTTGTCTAGTCTCGTCCCTATTCCTTCGCTCCCACCACTACTCACTTTTCTAGTTCCTTGGCTCTGATGATGGAGTTGCTGAATCTTGTCAACAACTCCAGCACATAGTCTGGGTCGTCTATCTCCACTACAGCACGCGATGGCTCCCTGCGAAACAAAAGAAGAGCGAGAGGTTAGAAAATGGTATCTTATGGAATGATGAAGGGGATATGTGAGAAGAAAGAAAACGAAAGGGAATCAAGAAGGAAATAAGGTAATACACATGAGTGATGGAAGGAAAATCGTTTAAAAAGGGGGAGAGAAAAATCAGGTATAGAATTAGAAAGGAATATGTATGATGAAAAGCTATTGAAAGGGAATCGGGAAAGGAATAAGGTAATAAAGATGATTGATGGCAGGAAAATCGTAAGAAAGAGGAGTGAAAATTAGAAATGGAATGAAAAAAAGGAAGATGTAAGAGGAAAGCAAGTGAAAGGAAATTGAGGAAGGAATAAAGGAGAAGAAAGAAACTATAATTATGAGAGAAAGACAGTCAAAACTAGGGCAAAAAAGTTAGGAAAATTAATCAAGAACCAACGAAAGGGAATGAAAAGAAGAAGAGAAAGGGGAAAGAAAACGACAAAAGAAAGTTTATGAAAAAAGATAAAAGAAAATAAAAGAATCAAACACACCACAATTAGATAAAGAAAAGAGAGATAAATTAAGAGAAGATATCATATATTATAAGAAAAGAAAAAAAAAAACGAAGAAAGCTGCACTTAATAAAACTCAAATCATACACACTTACACAATACAGCCTCGTGAAAACCATCAAGTCTGCTGCTGCTTGTCCTACTTTTATGTTCTTTTGTGTTTGAGGGGTAATTTAGAGGGAAGAGAGAGGGGAAATAGTGATGGAGGAACAAGGAAGAGAGGAAGAGGGGAAGAACAAACGTAAAAAAGGAATGATAGGGAAGAAAAACAGAGGAAGGGGAAGAGAGAGAGAGAGAGAGAGAGAGAGAG
>CM035179.1:16892189-16917710 GCA_020233015.1 Callinectes sapidus
ATTTCAGGATCTGAGTGTTCAGGAGGTTCTCGTGGTCCAGGTCATGACGTCTGACAATTGGGATGTTACCGCCGAACTCGATGATGCGAACATCTTCGTGAATATCCCAGCACTGCGTGGGCACCGCCATGGGCTCCTCTGGCTTACAGGTCCAGGAACGGTTGTCATTGCGCCACGAGCATGGACACTCTTGTCCCCACACCAACGCCAACACCTAGAACACCAAGTGAGATATAAGAACCTTAAAGGCAGAACTAATGAGCATGACTATTATAGAGAGAAAGCACGCACTTCTTTGTACTAACTTTTCACTGCCACCCTAAGGATTTCATATGTTGAAATCAAGAGATAACAGAGTGCGTATATTTGAAAACGTATCGCATTGTCAGTACTTTTTTCTAGAGATTTTCTGCTGGAGGTTGCCTGATTATGACAATCTGCTAAAGGATTCTTTTCCCCCAAACTTTCCATTTTACTGTATTCTTTTGTCTTTTTTCCTGAGTGACATTAACAACACACATGCACGGAATCATATTTAGACCCAAAGACTGACTCACGGGCAGGAAACCCAACACAGCAACTCGATAAAAGCGACGTGCGGTGGTCATGCCTGGCGAGGAACTGAGGACAGTTGACACCTTATCTGCAGGTATCCCATAGAACAGGACCTTTATCTTGGCAAACATGTAGCTTTAAGAGGAAGATATTCTGTTCCTTTTCCCACATCATCTGTTCCTTCTCCCGCAGCATGAGAGAGAGAGAGAGAGAGAGAGAGAGAGAGAGAGAGAGAGAGAGAGAGAGAGAGAGAGAGAGAGAGAGAGAGAGAGAGAGAGAGAGAGAGAGAGAGAGAGAGAGATTTCAGATTCAGATTCAGATTCTTTATTCCACGAAAGTGGTTATTAAGTACATTATCTTCACATAGTTTTACATAAATATGGAGGTCATAAAACTAAACTGTAGATTGAAATATCTTAGTATACTACTAAATAATTAAATTGCAGAATGTTGTCATCAAAAAATATTAAGAGTATAAAATAATCATGGTAACTAAAATAGTATTTCTACACTAAAGTGCAATGTCTACCTCTAAGTAAAATAAAATACATGACTGTCCTTAAAATTATGTTTAAAATGATAATAAGACCATAAAATGCTGCATAAAATATGGGTGTAAAGCTTCATCACTGTGCGTTTTCTAACATATGTCTAAAATAGTTATTCAATATTTGTCGATTCGAAATGTTTCCTGAGGTTAGTCTTAAAACTGTTTAGATTTTGAGATAGGGTGATGGTGGATGGGAGTTGGTCCCACAACTTTGGACCCAACACAGTGAGGTCCCTGGCACCGCTGTCTATTCTGGTCCGGGGAACATGCAAGTTGTTTCTTTGTCTAGTTTTACTGTTTGTCACATCGTTTACAGTATTAAAAGATAAAAAGGATAAAAAGCCATCAGGATAACATCTTCGTAAAGATTTATACATTGTTACGCAAATGTCAAACATATGTTTCTCCTTAACCCTGAGCCATTTAAGTTCTTTAAGGAAAGGTGATGCACGGTCATATTTCCTGCTACCTCCCACGGCTACTTTAGCTGCAAAGTTTTGAAGTTTCTGGGCCTTACACATAAGAGTTTCGTTTGTTGATCCCCACACTTGAATACAGTAATATATTGTGCTTAATGCAAGTGATTGAGTAACAAGAATTCGTGTGGGTTTATCAAAACATTTACTAATTCGATTTATATACATCAATATGCCTGTCACCTTCTTCTGTAACTCATTTAAATGAACATCAAACAACATATATTTATCAAAATACACTCCTAAATTCTTAACATGATAACTTGGAAGTATGTTCTCTCCATCAAAATGTATGGTAGTGGCAAGAGGAATCTTAGCTAGGAGTTGACGATTGCCTAGGAAAATGCATTGCGTTTTACTTGGATTTAAAAGTAGGCCATTGCTCAGAAAATAGCGTTTACATTGTCTCAGAGTTGTTTCAGCATCATTAATGAGTTGATGGATATTATTAACTGTGCCTTCGTGTAATATTTGAGTATCATCCGCGTATTGCACTATGAAACCATTAACATGCTCTGACAGATCATTCACATAAATGCCGAACAATAGCGGGCCAAGAATTGAACCTTGTGGGACTCCATAGTTCACTTTCTGGTCTTTAGATGTTGCCCCATTCAAGCGGACAGACATGGTTCTGTTGGTCAAATAATTATCTAACCAAAATTTACTTATGTTGAGCTTCTTGCATTTATTCAAAAGACTTTTGTGACTGACACTATCGAAAGCTTTGGATAAATCGCACAAGGTTAATAGTGATATTTTTTTGTGATCCATATTATTGTATATTTTATTCGTAATGACAGTGAGAGCTGTTTCTGTTGATAGTCGAGGCCTAAAACCATGTTGGGAATTTGAAACGAGTTTCTTGGTTTCTAGGTAACATGAAAGTTGATGAGCAACAATTTTCTCTATTATTTTTGACATAATAGGTAACAATGATATAGGCCTGTAATTATTTACAATATTGGTATTACCGGATTTGAAAAGAGGCATGATTACTGCATGCTTCCATTGTGTAGGGTATATGCCCGTTACAAGGGAGGTGTTAATGATGCACGTCAGGTAGGCGGCAATGACAAATAGAGCATCCTGCAGGAATCGCAGTGATATACCGTCAGATCCAATAGAACGGGTTTTGTTGAGGTGTTTAATTGTCAAAATAACCGTGTTGATGCTCACAGGTTCTGGTCTAAAGTGATTTGTAGGATCAGTATTAGAGTCTTTAAGATTTATTGTTGAATTACTATTAGCTCCAAGTAATTCCTGTGAACGATTATAGGTCGTCTCACCAATACTGGAGAAGAAATTGTTGAATTCTTCTGATTTTTCTTTTACATTATCAAAGTCATAAGTGTTAGATTCATTTTTTTGGCAAGGAATAATTTCCTTAACGACTTGCCATATAGAAGAAGTTTTCCCTTTACAATTCATAATCTCTTTTTTATAGTAATTAGATTTAGTTTCACTAATCATTGTCTTTACAAGATTCTTCTTTGTTTTATATACTTGTTGCAAGAAACTGTTCTGTCTGTCATCTTTGAGTCTACTTTGTGTTTCATTCCTGTCTTTGATTGCATTTCGTAACTCATCATTCATCCAGGGTGTTGGTGGTCTTTTCACAACTTTTGTCACCATCGGAGCGCACGTATCCAGACAATGAATAAAAACTTCGTTAAAAGTAGAAACTTGCTTGTCCACGTCATCTGTTAAAAATATATCATTTAAACGATACACGTTATCAAGGAGGAGGGAGGAGAATATGTCTTTGGTGTAATAAGTCAGCTGTCTGAAGGTTTTGGTGACAGGGAGGCGCTTTGGTTTGCTGACTTTAACAGTAACAGAGATGAGGTCATGGTCTGCTATTACTTGGGGTACGACATTATTAGATGCAATACACTGAGGTGTGTTTGTAATGATAAGATCAAGGAGTGTAGAAGTCGAGGAAGTTATTCTTGTAGGTGTGTCTATAATCTGAGTTAGGCTGCAATTCTTAATAATCTTGCCAACTTTGTTTCCCTTCGAGAGCAGATCGTCATTAAAATCGCCTAAAATGAAAACCTTTTTGTTTTGCAGACACACCTGTTTGAAAACATCTTGAACGTAATCAAAAGACGTAGCCAGCGCCTTAGGGTGACGGTACATACACCCAACTATCATTGAAGGAAATTTTTTACGTTGAACTTTAATCCAGACATCTTCCACTCCCTCCTGCTTTGGTACATCAATATTAATTAAAATAGGGTTTAAAACACTTTTTGCATATATACATGTTCCTGCTCCTCTTCCATTGTCATTTCTAAAAACCTTATAGTTAGGAAAATTTATAAAAATATCTGGAGTATGAGACGTTAACCAAGATTCACTCACGCATAAAACATCAATATTTCTCTCAATGACTAGTAATTTTACTTCGTCCAGACTAGATAGTAATGACTGAGCATTGATGTGCTCAATGGTCAACTCGTCCTTTTTTGGGTAAACAATGTGAGTATAAGCGAGAGAGAGAGAGAGAGAGAGAGAGAGAGAGAGAGAGAGAGAGAGAGAGAGAGAGAGAACAAAGTCAGTCAGAGGAGAGGAGTTGCTGAGACGAAAAGCTTTTGATTCCGCCCTATTCTTCAATAAAGCTCTGTGAATGGAACCCCCCCCATACATGCAAAGAATACTCCATGCATGGCTGGATAAGAACCTTGTACAGAGTTAGCAGTTGGGGATGAGGAAAACTGGTGAAGACGTGTGTGCGTGTGTGTGTGTGTGTGTGTGTGTGATTGCAGGATGTCATTCTTACAAGATAAACAACGCGTTTATCAGTAAAGTAAATGTATGTATTGTATTTGATACCGTGTTTATTTTTACCTCTCAAATCGAAGCCACAGAAGAGGCGGTAAGTGACGGGACATGGATATTGTACAGCTAATAAGTGAAGTGTCCCTCCCACCCTGTGTTTGAGATGTACCAATAACAAACGTGGTAACAGGGCATTCGAAGCAGAACAATGGTGATGGAGAAGGAAAAAAATGCAGTTTCCGCTAAGCTTATTTTCAAGGATGATCATTACTCTCTCTTTCTCTCTCTCTCTCTCTCTCTCTCTCTCTCTCTCTCTCTCTCTCTCTCTCTCTCTCTCTCTCTCTCTCTCTCTCTCTCTCTGCGATGTTTTTAATTACTTTCTTCCGATGTACTGGCTGAGTATTATCTTCTGTTTCATGACCAAAGCCACATAGGTTAGCGGGGTTTTGAAGAGTGTTTCTCCAGTTATTGATGTAGAAATCTTGTCGCTGTGCCTCTTGAACCGTAAAAATATCAAAGAAAACCCTTTGCTTTCTCACCACGACTATCTAATTATTCAGCAGGCGATGGTGTCATCCTAAAATATTCATAAGGGTCTTCTCACAACTGGGGCGTTAGGTGGTGGTATTCGCTTAACTGCTGGACAAACTGGTCAAACACTCTTGAAAAGCCCGGTAATCATCTCTGTGGCCTTGGAAAATAATCGTAGTGAAAGAGCAAAGGGATTCTGAGTTTTCAGTAATCATGGGGCTCTGAGGCTTTACAAAGGCACGTTATTACGTGGTATGTGTTGTATTGATAATGTTTTCTAACTTTACACATGCATTATACTGTATGTCCAACGTTTTATTACCGCGAACAAACATGTACTAAATTAAGTCTTTTTAACGGCTCACTAGGACGTGATGTGTTTTATATTCCCTTTTTTCCTGTACTAATTAATTTATTTTTTATATGTACTTTTATTTTCATATTTTCTCTGTTTTACGCTGAAATAGTGTTTAGTTTTTGAAAGAGTGCGTTGAAAGATGAAAATCGGCAACACTGGCTGCCCGACCACCATCTTGTGCAAACGGAAAGAGAAGGAGAGGAAGAGAAAGGAAAACACTTCGTATTTTTAAGTCCTGTGTCGCTCTGGGAGGACATAGGAGCGTAGCAGTACATCCCACAGATACAGGAGGAACTGGTGAGTATCCTGGTGGTTGTTAGTGCAGTGTAGTCTGAGAAATGAGGGAGATAATTGGATAAAATAAACGCGGCACCTTGTAGTGACTGGCTGCCTGCTGGTAGGGGGGACAAAATTTCCGTGGTGCGTAGTAATTTGAGGTTTTGTTTGTTGGTGTTTGTGGTGTGTGTTGTTGCTTGTTTGTTCAGAGTGGTGTGCTTTGTTGAGGTAGTTGTGTGTGTGCTTTGTCAGATTCGTAAGGTAAATGTGTTGATTAGTCACTTAACAGGTATGTCTTTTTTTTTTTTTTCCTCTGTTTTGGTGATAAGTGGAAGTTTATTGTAAGGTTGGCTTATGAGGTGGACAGAACAGACGGAGAAATGAATGGTGTGGGAGGAAAGCGATAACAATAGATGCAGAAAGGGTTAGTCTTTATAATGCAGGTGTGTCAGGTACATAACGCAACTCGCTTATCGTGTAGAGAGGGTCGCTGACCTTGCCGTAAACCAGTTGAATTGCGCGGCTAGTTCATAGTACGTCTTGAATAATGGTCAGAATTGGCAGTAATTCAAGATTTTTCAAGTCTGCGAGCTGTGCATCAGTCAAGAGCAAACACTGATATCGGTATTATCTTCGTATTATTTTACTTTAACACCAGTCTCAAGTTGGCTTTTCCTACCCTTCCCATCTGTTAGAGCTTTCCATACTGAATAAATTTACCCCATATGTAACTGGCGCAAATCAATTATAATGGCGCTAGCGATTTTTTAAGATTTACCAAATTTGTGGGACATGAGTGGATGCATAGAGGACCCCAGGCCTAGATTTGACCCCCAACAGGTTATTTTAGTTTGTCTAATGTTTTAGCTTAGAGCGCTGCTGGCCACAAATGTTAGTGTCATTGTAAAGATTAGGTTATGTACTTCATTTTGAAACGCTGTGGCAAGGCCGAAACTTGCTCTGTTGGTGAACGTCATCGAATTTACCAATATCTTTTGCATGTTAACGATGCCGTAAAGCTGTACACATCTTCACCCTGGGAATCACATGGGTAAGGTCTATGTTTGGGTTAGGCTAGTGTCCTAGTGGGGGAAGTTGGTCCGTGGGCCAGGGCAGCCCCTTTGGCTAGAATAGGTTTGGATTAGCTTAGTGTCCTAACAGAGGGGTATGGCAAAGTCCCCCAGCTAGAATAAACTAGGCTAAAAAGATTGTAATATTATTTTGATAATGTTTGTCCAGATTGTTGCTCATCTAACTGTAGTACTTTTCACCTTAACCATGTATTAGATCTCATTATTCTATGCATTTTGAATCCCATATAATGTTTGAATTGTAAATAGTTAGAAATGCCATTATGGATTATTTAAAAGTTGGGGAGTTACCTGTGGGTGGTGGTCGCAGCAGTGATGGCGGAGAGTGTGAGCATGACACTATATGCCAACATTTACTTCAGTTAGGTTAGTTTGGGTTAGGTTTGGTAAGCCTATGTTATTGTTTGGTTTGGTTAGATTTAGTTTTTTGTAGTTTCCAACTGAAAAACTGCCTCTAAATGATAAAGTGCCTTATTTTTCCAAGAAATGAATATCCAGTGAATTGATTTGTGAGACAAGCAACAAAATGAACATTTACCATTTTAATTTGTCCTATATTTTGCTCATTTCTTGTCCTCCACCCAAAACTCCCTATTTCCAATGTAGCCCCATGTTTGTTTAGGGGTTGGACATTTTTAAAATCCACCTAATGATGCCTGGCATTCATGTGGAATTCTGAAATTGTTCTCTTTATAACACACTTGACAAAGTCAGCAAAGTTTTTTATTGTTGCAGAGCAATTCTTTTTTGGAGAAGTGAACACAGGCTGATTGGGTTGTGGTGCTGTTTACCGTATCTTGTTTGTGCTGGAACATATACTTTTCACTGTAGCTTCAGATATTCCTGCTGCATCTGGTGTTCTCTTTCTTGCTTGATTTTTGGGTACAAGTGATTGTCAATTTTGCCTCTCCTTAATGAAGTAATTATTAAATCTATGAATGAATTCCTTGATCTGGCTGTGCAACATATTGTAGGATGGAGAAGTGTCTCGTGTGTCCTTCCATCTTGGAAATCCCGCCTCGGGTTGAGTGGTGGAGTTGTATCACTTGCTGTTTAATGGAATTGTCAGAATATTCAAGGAACACTGTCTGCTGACACTACAGTATTATGATAAGGACTATGATTAGTACTGTATAAGGTAAAGGTTTTGATTGGAGATCTGGCATTGTGGTGGTCCACACCCTACAGGTCAATGCAGTTTAGTTTTAGTATAATTTTCCTGCCAATCACATCCATCACGCTCATGTCCTTTTTTTTTCACCACAGTTAATGCAGCAATGAACAATAACCCACACGGCATGGCAGCCTGGCACGGCGGCGGTGGTGGTGGTGGTGCGCAGGGTGGCGGCGGCGGCTGGTTCATGGGACCCTACGGAGGCTACCCCAACACCTACAATGGCCCTCCTGGACCCCCTGGCCCACCACAGCAAGGGTGGAATGGCTATGCCGGACCTGGTGGATATGGCCCATATGGTGGTTATGTGAGTTGGGAAAGAGATGCTTGTTTTTTTATATCTTTATATTATTGATTTTTATTTATTTACTTATTTATTATTTATTAATAGATTGATTTTGTTATGATATTATGGTTTTGTTACACTTGGGAATATGTTGATTTGTTTATTTTTGTACTACCGTATTGCATTAAGAGAGAGTCATTTATTTGTTTTTAACCTAGAATACTCAGAAAGAGAAAGTGATTATTTGTGATGTCTGAATATCAAGGCCATGCTGCACTGATGAGAGTGAATATCAAGGCCATGCTGCACTGATGAGAGTAAGAAAGAATGAGTGTGTGCATTGGCTTTATCTGTCACCACCTGCCAGTTTGACACCTGTAGATATTTGCATCTCAACCAGTTAGCAACTTTAGACAGTCTTCCTGCAAGGGATAGACTTGTATTGCACCATCTTGACAGTAGTGTTTCTCAGGCTAAACTGATCGCTTTCAAAATACTTTCCACCCATGAAAACATCATCCTGACAGTGATAACTCAGTCTGCCGATAGTTTTCAAAATACTTGCCATCCATGAAAACATCATTATCTTTAACCAACAATGAGAATCAAATATATACAAGAGAAAAGCCACTCACTTATATGACACTATATTGAATAAGAGTTAACAGGTTTGGTAATGAATCCACTGGGTAGCCAAGATTCTCATTAGGCAGCAAAACCGTAGGTGTGAAGGCTCCAGGTGGCGAAACCTCTGGGAACCCTTCACATTCATAATGATAGAACCTACACTTTCCCTCATGACACTCCCTTTGTTCCCTTTCAGCAGTCACCCTGGGCTTATGGTGTGCCCCCAGGGATGCCAGGGCCACCCCAGCCACAGGGAGATGGATCCAACACAAACAATAATAACAATAACAACAACAACAATGGCAATAACAAGAAAAATAACAGCAACAACTCGGTCAATGACAACAACCCTCCGCTGCCACCCGGCCCACCACCCCCCGGCACCCAGAACAAGGGGGAGCAGGGCAAGGGAAATCAAAACAACCAGAAGGGCAATGACAAAGGCCAGGAGAAAGCAGCAGGGGGCGGCCAGATGCAGGGATACGTACAGGACTACAACCACGGCTACAACCAGGGCTACGGCACCCCATACGGCCAGGGCTATGATGGCTTTGGATATGGTGGTGGGTGGTATGGCTCACAAGGTCCCCAGGCACCCCAGCAGCCCCCACAGCAGCCACCCCAGGCATACCACCAGTCCCCCATGGGTCGCAGCGGCCCCTCCACAGTATCCTCTGGCCCCATCAAGTTCAATCTGCCCAGCAAGAAGGGGCTCGGCTACAACGCCTTCCAGCAGCAGCAGGGCATGCAGCAACAGGAACAGCAGCAGCAGCAACAGCAGCAACAACAACAACAACACCAGCAGCACCAGCAGCACCAGCACCAGCAGCATCAGCAACATCAGCATCAGCAGCATCAACAACAGCAACAGCAACAACTCCAACAACAACAACAACAGGAGCAGCAGAAGCAAAATGAACAGCAACAGCAGCAGCAGCAGCAGCAGCAGCAGCAACAACAACAACAAATGCTACAACAGATGCCCCAGCAGCAGCAAATGCAGAACATGAATAGCAAGAAAAAGAACAAGAAGAACAAGAACAATGTGATCATGTCCAACAACCCATGGACCAAGATGCAGCACATGGACAAGCCAGTGCAGCAGCAGCAGATACCACCGCCCCAGGTCCCACCACAGCAGCAGCATGACCCCAACAACATGATGAACGAGAAGGAGAATGCTGCGTCTGGCCAGAGTGCAATGAACATCTTCCAGAACAGTGCGGAGAAGCAGAGTCTGATGAACAAGGCTGCTGAGAAGACCTGCCTGAAGGAGATCAAGGGCATGACTGGCCTGGTGGCTACCGGCGACTGGCCAGAAAGCCTCAAGTGAGTATATAACAGTTGTTCCATGTGGGATTGTTATTTTGCTTATTTTGTATGTAAGAGGGGAAATCTGGCCAGGAGCAACAAAAAAAAATTAACAAAGATCCACTTAGGTGTCAGTTCCCATGCAGGTCCAAGAGAGGGTCATCATGGAACTTAGTCTTTATTATTGATCATGCTTCCTTCTTTATTTCCTGTTTTTTCTTCACTTATGCATTTCCGTATCCAGTTACAGTTTTGTTGTTGTGGATGTGTAACAGAATGGTACTTTTGTGATTACTCTAAGCTTGTTTAATGTGTGGGGAAAAAATGAAGATTATTGAACTATGTAGACAATGTTGGTCTTAGGGTAAAAATAGGTGATGAACATAGCATTTTTATCACTCACCTAATGTTTGCTTAGGTTAGGTTAGCTTAAGTTAAAGTTTAGAAAGGTTAGGTTATTTTATTTTGTGTTTGTTTTAGGTTAATGTTAGCGTTTATTACTGTACCGTTCCCCTCTCCTCTGCAGGGCTTACGTGGGACGCTGCTTTGCTCGCTGCCAGACAGAACTGGACAAGGACCAGGTGGAAATCTGCCTCAAGGGGAAACTCACCCAGGCAGCAAACAATGGCACTCTTTGGACCAAGGTGAGGGACATACATTGTTTATTTACTGATTTTTAATTCTATGTACTTCATTTTTTATTCATAGGTTATTTCCTTTTGGTTAAGTTCTTTAAATTGAGATAGGTTAGGTTGGTTAGGTTAGCTTAAGTTAGAGTTTGGATAGGTTAAGTTATTTTATTTTGTGTTTGTTTTAGGCCATTGTTAGTGTTTGTTAGTTCAGGATGTTTTCTTACACTAAAGTTCATATTAATTCACAATAACATCATAACATTTTTACTGTATCCCAACAAAACAGTACACAATTAATGAGTCCTGGAACACATCAGCACTCACTCTACACAAACACTTTCCAGAACTGGGACGAGGAGTCACTACCAAGCATACACAGCGAATCCACCGCCAACCTCCTTTCACACATCAAGAACTGGAACGCAACCAACAACACCAACACCACCCCCACCACCACCAACCCCATCACCAACGGTAGCAGCGGCAGCAGCAACAACAACTCTGCCTCCGAGAGTACGCCAAGCCCCATCAAAACACCGCAGAGCAAGAAACCCAACTATAAAAAGCAGCACATGTCTCTGGGTTACTCTGTGCACAGCCTCAAGTGAGTATGGTAACAGTGCTGTTCATTGCCTGCCTTGCCTGTCTGGGGTGTATCTGAACTAGTACTGAACTGAGAAGGAATGTTTGGATGAATGCTGGAAAGTGTGTAATTTTTTTAGGTTTAAGAGTTAGTGAAGTAAGAAAAGAGTATGTGTTGGGATTAGTATTGAAGAAGAATGTGTAGTGAAAATGAGGGCAGGAAGGCAGGTCACAGTTAGGACGTGTAAGAATTAAGTGAGATAAGATTGTTTTGGGGAGGAATGGGAGAGTTAAATTAGTCAAATAAAGGGTTGTTGCTGCTTGAGGGAAGAGAAATGTTTGGGGAGGATGAAGTCAGCAGAAAGGCAGGTCATGATTGGGAGGTATAAAAGTTAGGAGGGAATGTTTTGGGATGAATGGGAATGTTAGGCTCATCAAGTAAAGATTTGTTATTGACAGTGATGGGGGGGAAGTAGGATAGAAATAAGAATAAAGTGAGATTTATGACCTGAAAAAAAGATTAGAACTGCATTTTAAGAGAGGAAAGTGACCAGTACATTTTCCAACTAGATTCCTTATTTCTCATATTCACTTTAATCATTTCATAAGATTAGATTTCCCCAGTTCTGGCCGTCAAACACCCACTAACATTTCTAAGCATTGCAGGATTAATGGCAAGATAGCTTAGGAGTCGTGGATCAGAGGGAAAGCCAAAACTGTGATCATAATAGTGTCCAGCATGATGTTAATTTTATCCATTTGCAAACTGTTGTGGAAGTATTGATGCTTTGATTTCTGTTAGATTTCTAAAGCCTTCTCTTTGTTCCTTGTAGATATTCCTTCCAACTGTTTTCTTATCTATTCCCCCTAGTAGATTTTTCTTAACCTTTTTATCATTGCCGTATTTATTGTAGTGTTTCCTCTTTATTATCATGTAGGTTTCTATAAAATACCCATTGTCCTCTAGATACTCTGTAAGCTTTACTTATTTTATGCATTGCTCTGTAGAACTCTTTCCCTCATGCATTCTTGAGGTGAAACATTAACTTGTGATGCCTCTGTAGATCCTCCCTTATTAGTGGAATCTTCCCTCGTGAACCTCTCATTGAACCTCCCCTCTCAGTCTCCACTCTCACCTTCCCACTTCCTGGACAGTGTATTTCTTGACATATCCATCATAAGCTTACAAACCTTCCCACTTCCATGACAGTTTATTCCTTTACTTGCTCTCATGAATCTCTCTTAAAACCTTCCCTTTTCAGAATCTCCACTCACACCTTCCTACTTCCAACACTCTTTATTCCTACACCTTCCCTCATTTGCCCCCAAAACTTCTCCCTTCAGACAGTCTTCAGCCTCACACCTTCCCATCAGATCCTCGCGCTCCAGGTCGCGGTCGAGGTCACGCACTCGATCCAGGTCCTCATCGTCCAGGTCAAGATCACGGTCGCGGTCGCCAGCCTATCGCAGGGCTCGGCGGGACAGCAAACGCCGTCACTCCTCAGGGTCGGAGGAGGAGAGCAAGGGGTACATCAGGCTGAGCAATAAGCGAGGCCGCAGTCCCTTTGTTGGGCGAGGACGAGGCAACAAAAAGATGAAGGGGAAGAACAAGTCAGTTGGTGTTGTGTGTTGCGCTGTGTTGTGTTGTGTTGTGTTGTGTTGTGTTGCTCTGTTCCATCCCTGGGCCACACTTAGTTTTTTTTTGTTTTGTTTTGTTTTATTTATTATTTTTTTTAATCTGTGTTTTTCTAAGTCTCTCACTCTCTTGTCCTGTTTCTCTCTGCCTCTCTTTCTAATCTGCATGTTTTTGTAATGTGGCCAGTTTTGTTTTGTTTTTACTTTATTTACCTTATTTTGTGTGTACCACCTGTTATTGTGTGGACTGGTGTGTAGTGTGTGCTGTGGAATTGTCAGTATCATGGTGCCTGAGTCTGTTCAGCATGTTAGGGCCTCAAGGATTCTGTTGTCAGTACTCAGGCCTTGAACAAAGACCAGATTTTGAAGATGCAGTTAGACTCATTATGTTGGTCTTTCTTTGTTTACTCAAGTAATAAGTTGATGTGTTTTGTAGTAGACATTTCAGTGAAGGGAATGAGAAATTTTTGTGTATTAATCCAGTATTACACGTCTTTATGATTTATTTTATACCTTTACTCTTTCTTTATAGACAAGTTCACTAAGATAGGGTGCACAATAAGAGAAGTGATTAGTTTTAGATAAATCTTGGCACGTTTCATGTCACTGGTCTTGTTCCGTTAGTAAAAAGATAACCTTCAAACATCTCACTCCCCTGCCATACTGACACCTCCTTCCTGCCCACCACAGTCGTGCCGAATCACACTTCTACTCCAAGCATGGCCGGATGAACCTGGATCCAGAGTTCAGCACATCAGAGCGGCTGCAGAAGAGGGCGGCTCGCTTCAGTGGTGGGCTGGACATGGGGCCGCCCAGGAAGAAGAAGCCACTGAACATCACCAAGACCATCAGCAACACTAAGCTGCTCAACAACTCCTTCACCATTGATGGGGATGACATTGACTGGAGCTCCATTCATATCGTTGGCACCTCCACCACTCTGGAGAAGAACTACTTGCGGTTGACGGCGGTGAGTCCTCATAGACTTCTCTCAAGTGTCTAGGGGTTATCTTTGTGTGTCTGGGTCTTGGTCTACCAGGAGCAAAGCATTGATGAGGGGGAATACTTTGACTTTCTAATAATTTTTGTGTGTGTGCTACTTGGTGAGTCTATTCTGTCCTCACTCATTGAATTTTTTAAATCTTTCTTTGGTTTATATTCAGGAACACTTTGCTCTCTCACCACGATAATTTTTTCAAGGCTACACTGGTAATTAGCAGAGTTCTCAAGAGTGTTCATCCTGTTGATAATGTAGAAATCTTGGTAATCTACTTCTAGAATTATAAAAATGCCTTAAGAGATCCATGTAAATTTAGATACAGCCTTTTGAAATAGAGTTGAAGCACAGAAGTGTTTGAGGATACAATCCTATCTTATTATTTTCCATCAATACACACACTTCCCCTACTTTGTCCATTTTTGCTGTCAATCAAAGCCACTGTTATTACCCGCCTCATCCCTTCCCTCCCTGCAGGCCCCAGACCCATCAACGGTGAGGACGGTGGACACGCTCAAGAAGTCTCTGGAGCACATCAAGCGGCAGTGGGTCAAGAACCAGGACTACCGGTACGCGTGTGACCAACTCAAGTCCCTGAGGCAAGACCTGACCATCCAGGGTATCAGGAATGAATTCACTGTGCAGGTAAGGCATTGCACAACTAACTAGTTTATGGTAACATTTATGGTAACTGTTTGAGTGACTTAGGTGATGAGTCCCAGTCTTATTTTTCACTTCTCTCTCTGTAAGTTTCATTATTGCACCCTTTGATTTAGGAGTTCCAGTTGTCTTGTTTTTTACACTTGTCTCTGTGGAAGTTCAGTCAATCCATCTCTTGATTTGATAGTCCCTGTTGTCTTTATCCTTCATTCTTATTTCTTTGGAAGTCCCATCAATATACCCCTTGATTTAGGAGTCCTAGTTGTCTTGTTTTTCTTGCTTGTTATCTGTGGAAGCTCCCTCAATGCACCTCTTGATTTAGGAATCCCAGTTCTTTTATTTTTCACGTTTGTCTCTAGAAGTCCTCTCACTGCATGTCTCCCCCGGCAGGTGTATGAGACACATTCCAGGATAGCACTAGAGAAGGGAGACCATGAGGAATTCAACCAGTGCCAGAGTCAGCTGAAGCAACTCTACTCAGAGGTCGGGGGTGAGAATGCCCTGGAATTCGTGGCCTACAGACTCCTCTACTACATCTTCACCAAGAACACATTAGGTATGACCCATCTTCTATCATATGGTTGTGGTGCTGATATCAGATTCATTCCGTTTTCTGCATCTTGTTAAATGACTTGTTAACCATTGTGCTTTCTGAACTTGATTTATTATGAACAGTTTATTACTTGCTTCTGTTCTTTAAGACCAATATTTTGAAAGACTTCACTCCACCTCCATTACATTGAAAAGGCTCCATTGAAGTGACAGGTTTTTAAGAGTGTTTCTATGATTTAAGGGATAAATTCACACATTCTTTGTCCTTCATTGTGTTTCATTGTGTCTCCTCAGACATTACCTCCCTCATGGCCGGCCTGTCAGGTGAGCAGAAGGAGAATGAGTGCATCAGCTTCTCTCTCAAGCTGCGCGCCGCCTGGTCCCTGGGGAACTACCACCGCTTCTTCAAGTTGTACCGCATTGCCCCCAAGATGGCAGGCTACCTTGTTGACTGGTTTGCTGACAGGGAGAGGAGGCAGGCTCTCAGGGCAATGCTTAAAGGGTTTGTATTCCATGGTAACCTGTTTGAAATACTATTAGTTATGCTCAGTTTGTTGATATTTCTACTTGCTTCAAAGCTCACAAGTTTGCATTCATTCATTCACTGGAAAAGTACATTTATTTCTATTGCCAAAGTTTTATGCTCTTGATATGAAATTTCAAAGATCTGATTTCCTTGAAAATTAACAGTAATTAGAGGTTATGACATTTTTATATGTATGACTTTTACTCTTGTTAAGTGTTTGTTGTAATGTGAGATTTGTTCATTGTCTTAGCAGCTGCTCTATTCAATTCTGTGTCTTTTCTTGTAATATTGCCCAATCAGATATCAATCACTGATGGTTTTTATGATATTCACATGATGTAGCTTTTCACCATCTATTCATCCCTTACCTCTAAATTTTCATTGGAAAACTTTTACTCTGACTTACCGTCTGTTATATTCCACATTGATATTCTTTTCTCCTCGCCTCTTCCATTTCATATCATTCATGCACCTTTTCTTATTATACAGGTGTTTTGAGGAGACATTAAAACACACACACACACATATTTCATGTCAAGTAGTTTCTCTAACTGTTAACCTCTTGGTATAGTAAACTCTCATTCTCAAACATTTGCTCTGTAGGGATGCTCTTAGAAAGAATAGCTTGGCATCTTTCCTGCCAGTTCATTTGACAAAGCACCAATCACACTGGCTGAGATGCCATGAGTCCCTAATTGGCAATCTGTAATAAGAATTTGAGAATAAGTCTATAATGTGGAGGTCAAGGGTTAAGGGTCATATGTACAGTCATTCTTCATAATAGTACACGTCTGCCTTGCTTACTGATGGCATGGATTGCTCTTTAGTTGAGTACAGTATTATTCCTACTCCTAGAATTTGCTAATTTCTGTTTTTATTTGTTTTTAGTTCAATATGTTTAAGGTATTGTGGATATACTGGGTATTTTTATTCCAACACTTTTGAGACTCTTACTCATCAATAATGTGTATTTCCTTCCAGGTATTTTATATTTATATCATGATATGGAAAGTGAGTATGCTAGTAGTTGTTATTTCAGAAGCAGTGGCAGCAGACATTGATTGCTGCTGTCCTGTTTAGTCTTCATAAGCTGCCAAGAAGAGGAGCGAGTGCACTTCCTTAATTTTGTCTTCTTGTTTCCCTATAGCTATCGGCCGGGTAGTCTAGATGTCAGTTTTATTAGGTCGGAGTTGGCACTCGGAACTCAAGAGGAATGGCAGAAATTTGAGAGCGCCGTGAGCTTGGTGTATACCGACGCGACAAAGACTAAAATTGACTGCAAACAATCATCTGCTGAAGCCCCAGCAAGCTAGGAACTCTAGTGAAACAGAAGACAGTTGTACAAAATTTTATCTTGCCTGAAATAAGGCAGAAGTGACAAGTTCCCTTCAAAAGGCTAGTTGCAAGGGTGGGGTGTGTGTATGTATGTGTGATGTTGATGGTTGTCTGGTGTGCAAAGTGAATATAACCAAAGAACATTAATTTTGACGGTGTTCGTGGAGTTGCCGAAGAAATTTCTTCTGAGCTGCGAAGACTGGCTTGTTCACAGAACCGTTGCTGGGACGCTGTCGAGTGGACGTTTTTTGATGAAAGCACAGAAGTCCGTTTGTGTACATAGCGTTAGTTGATTTGCAGTTAAGCGCTGGCGATGATCGTTGTTCAAACACACCTTACCAAACACGAGAACTGAGCCTTTGGGAAGCCGTGGACTGTGGTCGGCTTTCTTGATGCTATGAAGAGCAAGATTCCTTTCAAGCAAAGTCTGTGAACAATCCTGTTGCTTGGGCTGTACTGGAGTGCACAAACCATCTGCTCATATTTCTTTCACTACCTTTACTCTCTTAGAACTAAACCTATTGAATTATAGTTCATTTGTGCACTTTGTTCCTCCTGTCACTTGTAGGATGAAAACAAGTCAGGCATGAATCACGCTTTCCTCTCACTACTTCATCGCAAACCACCATGCCATAGTCATCCTCACCAGCACCATCAACACCACTAAACAGAAGACTTCAGCAAGCTGGTGATGGGTCACATGCACACCAGTAAGAGCATCAACATCTTCAGGAACCATCTCGTCAGGTAGTAGAGAGTTACACAGTGCACAAAGTATAGGAAGGTTGCTAACAGTGAGCAAAGCAATTGTAACATCAGAGGGACTTCTCTCACCTTTTCTCTGTCTTCACGACGACTCGGGATCTTCAGTTCGTAAAGGGTCTGCTCGACGCCTCAGGATCTTCACCACAACGGAAGCAGGTGGAAGCTTGGCCTGCCCTGTGCTGTGGCTGATAAATTTCAGGTACCACTTCCTTTGCCTCACACAGGATTGGGATACAAGACACCAAGCAAACTCAGCCACAAGATGGACAGGCAGCACCCTAGTGAGGTCCTGCATCCTCATTAATCAATCTTCTTGTTTCCTCACCTCTCTTTCTCATTCATTTTCATGTAGATGGTAGTGCCAACCCTTTATGGTTCAAGTAGCAGGATTCACAGTGAAGGTTTTTGAAAGGAAGCATGCCAGTGTGCCTTAGGACTCTGAAAAAAACAGGCCTGTGACTGGCTGCTGTATAGAACTGAGAAATCTTGAAGTGTGAGCAGTGACATTAACCAGGGGAGGGAGCAGTGACCGGTGGCTTCGAGATATTTGCACCGGAAGGCCATCTCGATGGCTTTTCTGGTGCGATGCCTGGAAGACAAGGACTTGAAGACAGTTAGCACCGTAGTGGCGTGGGAGTTGCAGAGACTTGAGTGTTGGTGTGCAGTGCAGCGTGGGGGTGTCATCGGCAGGTTTCCTGAGTCCCTGGTGCATCTCCCCTCAAGCAGAGCAGTGGTAGCTTGCTGCTGCTCTCTGCTCATGTTGTAATGTTATGGAACATTAGCTTGTTCCCAGGTTTATCCAGCATTGTTCCAGCCTGTAGCAGCACAAATGCAGCTCACCAGCATCCAGAAGTGTTCCAGTACCAAGAGAGCAGCCGTTCCTGTTTCCAGCTGGTTGGCGTTCCAGGGCAGTGTAGCAGTCTGCGTCGTCGTCCCAGTTGTTCCAGCAGAGCAGCCGTGGCCGTCAGTATCCAGTGTACCAGAGACCCTTCTTCACATAACACGCCTTCCTAGTGGTGGCAGTACACTCCTGGGGCCGCCCTTTCCCCAGGGAGGCTCTGCAGGTGGTTCATGAGCCACAGGCATCTTACCTTTTTCTTTTTGTTCTGTAGTCATCATTTTGTTGGTTTCCCTCACCTTTTTCACAAGTTTTCTTCTACACCAAGAGTAGACATGGCACCCTCCCTGAAACACTTGGTGTTTCCTGTGGTGAGGATCAGAATGTGTACATAATGTACAAAATTTGGCTTTGCCTTACTTAATCTTCTATTATGACTTTATTCTCCTAGGAGGTGTGTTGATGTGTGTGGACACCAACTCATGAGTGTCCTTATATGTCAGGATTTTTCATGATATGAACATTACTTCCATTCAAGATGCGCAAGTCATCTTACTTATTTAACTTATATATTAATATTAAGTACAAATTTTCTTGTAGATATAGACAAGCAAGATTTACTGGTAACCCTTTTTTCTTTCCTGTTATTTATTTTCATAATGAAGCAGCTCTACATTATTTTCAAAGAAGCTGCAAAAGGTGTTCTCGACTGAAGAGCTTAAAGAGATATTTTGTACAAAAATATACCCAATAAATATCAAAGGGAAATATTTTTCTTGCATTTATCCTACAATGAGAGTGATGGTCATGGCTGAGGTGTGACCAGCTGGTGCAGTTCTTAATCACCCAGATGTCCTGCATTGGGGATACATTGTTCAGAACTGTCTTCAGTCACTGTGTTGAACCAGATAGTGGTTACTCCTTGGATAACACTGGTATGGCACCAGGAAGGTGTGTGGTGGAGGGGTTTGGCACAGTGACCTGGAGCCTCTCCATCACTGACGGCTGGCAGCTGGAGGCACCAACACCTGAAATGGCAATGAGTGAGTCCACCCCTGAGGCCCACAGAGGAGTCCATCACCAGGGTGAGGCAGCTGGGGGAGGACTTCATCAGCCATAGAGATCCACATACCATTACAATAAACTGAAGGTGAGAGACCATCCATGATTGATACTCGTTATTTTGGCATTTGTCTATTTGTTTATATACCAATTTTATTCTTAATTTTGTCTGTGTGGCTGTACTGTCACTTCAGAATCTCTCTCTCTCTCTCTCTCTCTCTCTCTCTCTCTCTCTCTCTCTCTCTCTCTCTCTCTCTCTCTCTCTCTCTCTCTCTCTCTCTCAGCCACAAAGTCCTGGGTGTGTGGGTGCGTTGGTGTTGGCTTGAGCAGGTACAGGGCACCATCACTCGCTCATCACCGCTGGCCACAGCTCTGGTGCACCGCTGTGCTTTGTGTGGCAGCACCCTCAGTGGTTCAAGGTGGGACACTCCCTGCACCTGAGCCTTGTGACACACCACTAGTGCCGACACGTCCTAGCAGTGTTCAAGTGTCGTCACTGATGGTGCCTGCTGCTGGTCCTCTTTGCTAGCCACCATTCACAGAGCTTGCCTCTGCACAGCATAGTCTCTGCATCAGGGTGGTGGCACTCAACATCCAGGGCAGGGCACCATACTCCATACATGGGCGTATCTGCACCTTGGATAGGGTGTAGATGCCTGGTGGGTTGAGGGTGTCCGCCATCCTGAGCAGGGCAGAGACTCAGAGAGAGGTTTGGCGGGCAACAGTAGCAATGTGGTGGTCAAAGCCGAGGCTACAGTCTACAGACACCCCCAGGATCTTGATACACTCCTGGAGTGCTCTCTCTCTCTCTCTCTCTCTCTCTCTCTCTCTCTCTCTCTCTCTCTCTCTCTCTCTCTCTCTCCACTAGTTCCTGACGCTGAAGGAGCACATAGCAGAAGGTGCTGGAGAAGAGACAAAGATGTGACGCAAGCAGAGGTGGAGGATGGAGCACTCCTCTACCCAATGGACAACACAGCCAATCTTGTAAGATTCAGCACTGCTCATTTCTTCTTATAGTTCACTTTTCATGGGTATTTTATGTAATCATTATGTTTATGATTTCAGGAAGGAGTTAATAAGTATGTATTAGGGGATGGTGTGTGGGATTATAGTGAAGTGCACATATTACCTTGCTGCACACCTGTGTGTCCACCTTGAGGCATTAATTGGTCCTTTTATTACAGGACAGCATGAGCATGATAGGGTAGACAAGACAACATGCCTCCATGATTGATAATTGATTGATGGGCATGATGCAAGGAAACTTAAGGTGCCACTAAGATTTCAGCTATGTGGACAAGTTGGACCTGTGTGGTGCTGGTGTGTTTCATGGGCACTAAGAGGAGGTCCATATTGAAACACCTGCACTGCTGTTACATGCTTGGTAGGTAGACTGATTGATGAGAGATGCACTTTGTATTTGAATATTTAAGGAATGTTAGTAATGACAGTTAATTGTGTGAAGTCTTGGTTCATGTTATTAATGACAGTGATCACCTTAATTGCCTGTAGTCTCAAGTTTTCATATTAGTAATGAGTTAATAGTCTATAATTTAAAGTATTGATGATAAGTTAGTTGACAGGCTTTTGCTTCCAAGTTATGTCATTTCCAATTGATCAGAAGCACTGTTTTCTTAAATTTGCCTTTGTTCCCTACACTAATCTATTTGTAGTTGTCATTGCTAGACTAAGAAAAAGAAGCCCCTCACTTCTGTTGACCTAACATGCTTCCAACAGCCACTAAGCACAGGTAATGAATATTTGTAATTTTTTTTTTTTTTTTTTTTTTTTTTTTTTTTTTCCAGAAATCCCAAAGGATGGAAAACAATGTATATTTCAAAGCTGTTCTATATGTTGAAGAATCTACATATTCATGGATGATGACACATTACTCACAATTAACCAGCATTCTTGTCTCTTCTCCATAGGGTTGTGATGGGGCGAGCTTGCTGAACTGTGGTGTAGATTCACTCTTATCCCGAGTTTCCCTGCACCAGCTACCTACTCCCTGGATTTCCTCCCTAACACACCACAGAAGACCATGACAAAAGTGGCTCTCATTGCTGTAAGAAACTGGTCTGATCAACAGCAGTCAGTTGGACCATTATCCTTCCTGCCTGCTGACTTCACAAAAGTGGTCCTAAATACCAAAATACCCATAAAAAACTACAAATGTGGTCTCTGTACTAAGTCAAAAATAGTCCAAAGAGTGTCCGGAGATATGGTAATGGAGAATTTAATAAAGGTATTTTGGGGAGCATGTACTTTTTATTTAACAATTACTATACTAATACAAAGTCTCCGGAAAGTCTTCGGAGTATTTTCGACTTAGTACATTTTTTTATCATCATTTCATCCTGGGCAGGTAGTTTGCTTGTCAGACTTGTGCACTCGGGATGCTGTTGAATCCAGACCATGGTTATTGCAAGCCACTTTTGCCATTCTCTTCCATAGTGAGCTACACCATCCTGGGCAAGCCATAATGGGTGGTGGTGACACTCCCCAAGTAGCCTCTTAAAGGTTACTCTAGAGTTGCATGTCCCTCAACTGGGTCTTGCAACCTGGGAATTGGAAAAGTATAGATACATTTAATCCTCGCATCGTCAAAAATCATTCTTATATAAAATATATATATATATATATATTTAATAGTTGCAATAATATAAACTACTAGTAGTATATTTATGCATCACCAGTAGATCAAGACTTGAGAACAACAAAAATTACTTACTCCTTTTCCTTTCCTTGATGTGTCTCGCGTCCTCAAACTTGTCACTGCTTCCACCAGTCAATGTGTAGAGTGTTCTGCACAATACTTTCAACCTGGAAAAATTGTCGATCTAAATGAATATATAAATCAGTTGTATATTACTTATAATCCATGCAATAGGTTTTATACAATCTCTCTCTCTCTCTCTCTCTCTCTCTCTCTCTCTCTCTCTCTCATACAACCTATCTTTCTCTCCCACCTCTCTCTCTCTCTCTCTCTCTCTCTCTCTCTCTCTCTCTCTCTCTCTCTCATACAACCTCTATCTTTCTCTCCCACACTTTTTACCCCATCCTTATCATACACCACCTTGCTGAGTCGGGTTTGCAACCATGCATGTAGTTCTCACCCGGAGCAACAAAAATCCGTGGGTCTGACCGATAGCTCTGGAGGGTATTGAGGAGCAGCGGCAGCGTGAGTGTGCTCTTGTTGGTAATGGTGATGTGTGGACGGAGAAATTGTTGATGATACCTCATCTTCCTGCAACCCAGTCAAGTTCCATACATCCTTGGTGAGATTTTTTTTCTGTTCTGTCTTGTTGGTTTGCAGTAGTTTGTACGATATTTTGAACGTTTTGGTTTCTGCAATACAAATATAATAGATAAAATAAGTTATTTTTATGGCTTAAACCCTTCCATACTGATAAACAGTAGAAGCCTGAATACTCCACTGAACATCTAATCAATTGATCACTAAAGTTATTTCCTCCCTGATATTTTTTTTTATACTGCTCTACCACTACTCCTCTTCCTCTCCTCTTATCTATCTGCTACTACGTTTACATCAAGTCGGTTGAGAATTATAGTACACTTGCATAATGAACTTTAACACACACACACACACATCTATCTATACTTGAAGGTAATTATTTTACAACACCTGCTTAATAAATCTGGACACGGTTATCACTACTGCAACAGCACAGTTCTCTCTCTCTCTCTCTCTCTCTCTCTCTCTCTCTCTCTCTCTCTCTCTCTCTCTCTCTCTCTCTCAAAACATGAATAGACACTTCCCTCTGTCTCCCCTTAACATATTGAAAGAACTGAAGGGACAACGAAATTAGGAGAGAGGATATGACATGAGAAATAGAAGATTTAGGAAGACATGAGCTGGATGAATAAGGTGGCGTGTATGAAAAGGTCGAAGGTTATGGTAAAGAAAGGATTTTAATTGTGTTAATATAAGGACAATGCAATGTGTGAGTGAAGACTAGAATGTGAGGAAACCAAAGGCAAAACTATAATAAAGATGATACAGTAGTGAGGGACGAGAAATAACTTGGAAAATTTAGTTTTGACGAAAAAAGAGAAACGAAACAAGAAGCTGGACAAAGACAAAATTAAGTTAAAAAGATGGAAGAAATTTAAGGAAAGCAGGTCAGATTATTGGAGTAAAAATGAGCAAACATGGCTACTGTGTTTGGTCTGTTGAGGCCAAGGATTCTCTCTGCTTATAATATCCTTGGTTGAGGCCGTCGATTGTCTGCTGTTGACGCCATCGCTCATCTGTTTGTCCGGCTGTAATCACCATTCTTCGCCTTTGTTTAGATCAATGCTGTTTGTCCATGATATTCGTATATTCGTTGCTGTTGTCAAGTGGGAGTAGAGTACAGCCTTGGCTCCAAAGATTCAAGGCTCTAGGCTCTCCAAAGCTCCATTTAAAACATCAAGACAATTTCATGCAACAAGGCTTCATTTAATGCACCAATGTTCCATTTAAAGCACCAAGGCTCCAGTTAAGGCACCAAGGCTCTATCTAAAAGTACCAAAGCTTCATTCCAAGCACCAAGGCTCCAGTTAATGGCTTTGTGGTTGGTTCTATCGTGATGGAGAGGTGGAGAGGTGAGAATCATGGCCAGGGTTACATCACAATATGAGTGTATACGACAGCGGCTCTTTGTCCCCATAGGGTATGGCTTCATATGAAGGACATGGAAGCACTCTCAGGAATTAGACGATAAGTAAAAAAAAAATTACAATGTGATGTGCAACCACTAAATTTTTATGAAGTACTTGTACTTTGATTCGAGTACAGTACCAAAGTACTCGTACTTGGACTCGAGTCCAGTACTCATGATATCATCAAGTAATCATACTCCTACTCGAATACAAAGAAAAAAAGGACTCGAGTCCAGTACTCGTGATATCATCAAGTAATCATACTCCTACTCGAATACAAAGAAAAAAAAAAATTATAGGTCCACAAAGTATACGAGATATTGACATGCCAAACAGATGAAATAGATAAAAGTAATTCAAGTCCAAGAAATGTGTGTGTGTGTGTGTGTGTGTGTGTGTGTGTGTGTGTGTGTGTGTGTGTGTGTGGTTAAATCGATTACATGTAGTTTTTTAATTGCTCGATTTGCAGCTTCACCCAAACAACGAATCTTTGTTGCTGCTGTTTTTCTAGTGAAAAATGTAGCGAATGAATTAATTTATGGTGTACGCATATAATTTCCGTCGCTAATGTACACTTCCCAAGTTTTAACTACTACTTTTCAGGCCCAACTTTAGGCTTACCTCTCATTCCCAACGCTCTTGTGGAACCTACGGGAAATAAGTTTTTTTGGGGGTGAATAGCATTAAATAGAGTAATGTGCCGTGCAGAAGAGAACGAAAATAAATAAAATCACAAAAAACTGAAAATATTTTGACGGTGTCGGAGGCGAGTTACTTTATATTGTTAAGTAGCGTGAGAACGATTCACTATCCCTAGACTCACCCAATTGTTACTAACCAAGCCAACATTATAACCACGACGCAATGCTCCTCACTAATAAAACCTAATATCATAACCTTCTTGCTGAGTGGGAGCTCCCCCCCCATCCCCGGACCTTGCCCGAAAGTTACTAACCAAAGCCGTCAAAGTCCATCAATTCATTCCCTACATTTCTCAAAAAAAAAAAAAAAAAAAAAAAAAAAAAAAAAAAAAAAAAAAAAAAAAAAAAAAAAATACATCCAAGATTCGTTGGTTGGGTGAAACTGCAAATTGATTAATTGATTTTCCATATTTTTCATCGCCACTGGCATTACTACTCTGTGCGAGAGAGAGAGAGAGAGAGAGAGAGAGAGAGAGAGAGAGAGAGAGAGAGAGAGAGAGAGAGAGAGAGAGAGAGAGAGAGAGAGAGAGAGAGATAAGAGAGATATATATA
>CM035179.1:16917730-16935230 GCA_020233015.1 Callinectes sapidus
GAGAGAGAGAGAGAGAGAGAGAGAGAGAGAGAGAGAGAGAGAGAGAGAGAGAGAGAGAGCGTGTGTGTGTGTGTAGGAAAAAGTGAAGATCTATTTTGACCCAACCATAAATACTTGTGATAATTATAGATTAGCATGATAAAATGACTGAAACAGCTGCTCAGTCAATGCATTACACCAGCAAGGTAAGAAGAGTGGTGGGGGGGGGGGGGGACACAGGCTGGCTGGAGTTACAGTAATTAACTGAGAGGAGGCAGAGGCTGGCTGGAGTTAACGGTGAGAGGAGAGAGTGATTCCCGGGAAGTGTATGTGTGCAGTGGACTTTTACCTGTAATACACTTACGTTCGTATTCAGAAACGCTTTGCTCTCTCACCACGACTATTTTCCAAAGCCACAAAGATGATTAGCGAGGTTTTCAAGAGTGTTTCTTTAGATAATAATGTAGAAGTATTATCACTCTGCCTCTAAAACTGTAGATATACCTTAAAAAAATTCGTGTAAATATAAAATAAAGTCTTAAAATAGTGGAGGTGAGGCACAAAAGTGTTTGAGAAAATTGTGATCTCAAAGTTAACCAAATGTATGGCAGGAGAGCATGTGAGCTGTGAGTCATTGATTGGTACAGGAACATGAACAGACAGTAATGATGAAAAGTGAACACAGAGAGACGCGCAGAGAGAGCGAAGAGTGAAGAGCGAGCAGTAGTGAAGAGGAGCGGTGCTTGTAAGGCTGAGGTAAGGAACATCGATATTTTTGTACTTTTTATCCAGTGTAGTATAAAAGAGTGTAGAGAAAATGTAGTTTCTCGAGACGTATACGAGGCAACAGATAAGACTATTCACAATCTTACATCTATCTTGAGAGAGAGAGAGAGAGAGAGAGAGAGAGAGAGAGAGAGTCAAAAGGAGAGACAACCGTTGCTCCTTTTATTATATATATATATATATATTATAGCTAGATATATATATATATATATATATATTATATATACTATATCTATCTATATATATATTATATATATATATATATATATATGTAAACACGCTGAACTAAAAACAACTTTGATATGTTAAGATGAAATTAGAACTAATGCTGCTTCCTTAATTGATTCAGACATCTGCTTTACAGCGAAAACAACTGTCTATTATAGCCCCGCAACAGATAGACTAATGAACATGATTTCATACCACTCTACAGCCTAGTCCAGTTCTTCCCAAGGATTCTTATAATGTCCTTGATTCTTCCCTTCCCTCACTCAACACACCACCACAATCACGAAAAAAAGAGGGAGAGGGAGAAAGGCAAATAAAGGAGAGGAAGTGCATTGAAAGAGTTCATGGTAAGAACCTGGAGGAAACGGAATGACAAGCGTCTTCGCTTTTCTCCTGCAGATAGCGGGAGAACCTGGACACAACACTGAAGGAAAGGAAAAGCTATAAGCGATATAATAGCGGAAGAGGTCACAAGAAGAAACAAGAAGGATGGCATGGACACTACATACGACCTTCCTATGATAGCCAGCCGTTACTTCTGCCACGGATAGACATGAAGCAGGATACAAAACTTATCAGAGCCAAGAAAGAATGGCAGGTAATGTCCATTTTTATTATCATTCATCTGTTGGTTAGTGGTGCAAACCTCATCAACGTTTCGCTTTAAGGTTTCATTAGCTTGAGGAGAGATTGATCGTGTTTGTGCTTTCCACTGCAATTATACCATTGAAAAGATTATAAAAAAAATAAATAAATAAAAAGACACGGAAACGTTATGTTTTTCATAGGGGAGAGAGAGAGAGAGAGAGAGAGAGAGAGAGAGAGAGAGAGAGAGAGAGAGAGAGAGTTACTTTAATCGTACTACCGTCACGCCAATGATCTTCCACACACCCTGAACACGTGGCGTCTATTAACATTTTTTCATCCTCTATTATCTCCCATCCGAGCCCAAGGTAATAATTATCAACACCCAGTGGCAGCGTCAAGGGGGTTTGGGGGACGGCTCAAACCCCCCAATAATGAGTCAGGCCCCCTACAGCACCCCCGATATTGCTAACATTATACATTGAAGAAATATGACAATAGTCCATGATCACAATTATCATCAATACTTCACTTTGTTGACATTTTGTGAAGCCCCTACTCTTTTCATCACGCCCCCCCCTCCCCCCCCTCAACCACCCTATGATAATTTCAGTGACTACATCACACTGGAATATTTCAGACTAAGCTTTTACACTCCCTCACTTTCACATCATTCCATTCCCATCAGCCTTTCCATCAATACCTTTGTAAAATTACCTTTATTTGTTATGCCTTGGTAAATATCATATCTACACATTTTCACATGTCCTCCTCGCCTTCCTTTCTTTCTTCCTTTTACAGCGGGTACACCTCCTCCTCCTCCTCCTCTTCTTGAAGATATGAGTGAGAGGAGAGTGAGCCTAGGTGGTGGTGGAGAGAGAGAGAGAGAGAGAGAGAGAGAGAGAGAGAGAGAGAGAGAGAGAGAGAGAGAGAGAGAGAGAGAGAGAGAGAGAGAGAGAGATTCCTTTTTTTATTCATCTCCTTTTCAACTTCCCATTTTTGTTTTTTCCTCCCCATGCATGCCTATCACCTCATTTTCTCTACTTTCCTTTCCTATTTTTGCCTATTTATTGAGCTTGTCATTTGTCTTCCTTCCCTACTGTATTTCTGCCCATTTCCCTGTTCTCTAAATTTCCTTGTGCCTTGACAGAATGGAGGGGGAGGAAATCATGTCAGCTATGGAGGGACTGAACAGGAGAGTGAGATGAAGGATGGAGGGACTGAGCAGGGGAGTGAGATGAAGGTGGGAACACTTGCAACAGAAACAACAAGGGTGAGTTCATTGGTCTCTTCCTTCTTTCACTGTATCATGTTTGTTTCTTGATTTTCTTTCCTTGTTTCTTTCTTATTTTTGTGAATGATTACTTTCTATTTCTCTCTTCTTTTTTATATATATTTTTATATCATCTTTCTTTTCTTCTCTTCCTTTCATATGCACTATTCATTTATCTCCCTTCCATCTCTATCATGTTTGTTTCTCACTTTTCTTTTGTGTTTGCCTTTTGTTTCTTTCCCTTCCTTCCTTTTCTGTGTTTAATTTTTTTTTTTTATTGTCTATCTCTCCCCTTTCCTTCCTTTTTTTCTCCTCTTCCTTTCTATCAAGTTTGCTTTTCACTTCTTTTCCATCTCACTTTACTGCTCCTTTTTTTTCCTTTCTCTTGTCTTTCCTATTAATATCTAACTATGGAATTGTTTTAATAATTTCTGAACAGTTTTGGAACATGTAAACTCATTGTAAAAATCCATGAATATTGCCATACAAGTATTGAGCACCGAATAAAAAATAACTAAAAATGTTTTCAAGGATATAATTTGAATTGATGAATATTTCCAGAGCACATAAGGTTATGAAATAGATTATAAATGCATGCACAAGTGTGTTTCAAGTCATTTAAAGAACTTGAATATCACCCACTACCTTCAAAAGCTTTTAAGGCTATTTCTTCAATTTATGGCAGATTAACAAATGAAAAAAAAACACTTGAAGACATGACTAATAAAATCTGTGGCCTTGGAAAAGGGTGATGGTGAGGAAAGGAGATATTTCAGAATGCAGGCTGATCTTACCTCACCACTTGCCATCAGGACTCGCAGGAGGAGGAGGAGCGGCAGCAGTGGTCAAACCCTACTGAGTTCCTCCTCGCCTGCATCAGCACATCTGTTGGCCTGGGCAATGTCTGGAGGTTCCCCACAACTGCCTATGAGAATGGTGGGGGTGCCTTCCTCATTCCGTACCTGCTGGTTCTCATCTTCATTGGCAGGGTGAGCAGAGGAGTGTGTTTGTGTATGAGTGATGTGCTCCATGTTGCTGCAACCTTTTTTGAAGAACAGAGGTTTGGATGAGTTGGTTATTTTGGATCTTGCATGGGTAAAATGTCTAGGTTTGGTAGTTATTTCATCAGGATTATCTTACAATTCCTCATCAGTCATTAGTATGATTCTAGTGGTACAAAATTATAATGTCTATTGCCTAATTACTTGATTGTGCCAATTATGGTGAAAATTTTTCAATCTTAATTTTTTATAAAGATAAATGAGTAGAACATTTAGAAATACAATGAAAACCAAACAATCTACATCTCTTAAAGGGAATACAAAATAAACACTTTTCCTCACACATCTGTTACTACCAAAAAGTTCTATTTGAAATTGTACAGGCTTTTAAGAGTCATGTCATAGTTCTAGTGACATTAACAAGCGCTCTTCATTATCAACAGGAGAAACACTCTTGAGAATCTGGCTAATAATCTGTGGCCTTGGAAAATAATAAGTGAAAGTAAAACCTCTAAAACACAAACCAATATACATATGCCTTACCTTGTCTTGCCTTTCCTCCTGCAATTCATCACACAGCCACTCTACTTCCTGGAGCTGGCAATTGGGCAGTTCTCCTCAGCTGGCAGTGTGGAGGTGTGGAGGATGGTGCCTGCAATGAAAGGTGAGCCACATTGTGCACACAGGGAGGGTGAGGCAAGATGAGTGAAGGAATAGAAGACTGAAGGAATGGGAGAGAGAAGTACAGGATAAAGATATTGAATATGTAGAGGTCAAGGGTGATGAAAGGAAGCAGGGATAGTGGATAGAAGAAGAAGCAGCACTGGGTAATTAGAAATAGAAATGATGAATAAAATAATGAGTAAAGTGCTTAGAGTGACCAAAGTGAATAAGAGGGAATATGGACAATGGAGAGTAAGTGAAGGGATAAAATACTGAGTATGGATAAATAGAAGGAATAAGAAGGGAGAAAAAAAGGGAAGGAATGTAAGAAATATATTAAATACCATATCATTACATTCCTCTCTCTGTTCCTCCCTTTCTCTCCCTCCTTCCCTCCCTAAAACCACAGCACATTTTAACAACACACCACCTCACAAGACAATTTAACAACACACACTACCTATTGCAATACAAGACCCTCCTTCAGATGTGCATTCTCTCCTTTAGGTATTGGCTATGGTCAGCTTATTGGAGCCTGCTGTGTGATCACTTACTATTCCTACCTGATGGCACTCACTGTGTTCTACTTGGTCATGTCCTTTTCGGAGGTACTTCCCTGGTCTGTGTGTGATGAGGCATGGGCAGATGAGAACTGTGTGGCCTCCAGCTTCAACTATACACTCAATACCTCTGCAAGTTACCAGTCTTCTTCAGAGCAGTACTTCTTGTGAGTCTTCTTGGATTTCCTGGGCTTGGTTTAGTGTTTTTTTTTTTTTTTTACTTGTGGATATATTCTAGTTCTAATTGCTTGTTATTTTTTAGTACATAGTATTGTTAGTGAGTGTTGTTTTTTTCTGGTCTTGGTATGATATCGTACTTCTTGTTGATACTTTATGGTTCTTTGTCTGCTATGGGTTATCCTTTTTGTTATAGAGTGTCTACATGTTCAAGATATTTCTTTATGGTTTTTAAGCTGTATAGTATTTTGATTTTTTCCCAACTGCTTCTAAACATTCTTCTGCTTTCTTTATAGACTACATATCCTGTTTTTTTTTGCTTTCAGAATGGTATTTAAGACACTTTATTCTTTTCTGATGGGTATATTGATTTTTCCTGCTATACCTTCAAAACACTTTCTTGTTATCACCTCTATTTGAATGGTCTTCTTGTTTTTGTTTTTTTCACACTAATTTATTTGTTTTCTCACCTTTTTTATATATCTCAATTTGAATGCACTTTTTGTTATCTCTTTTTCTACAATAACTTCTGTTTTTTATTCTCTCCTTTATTTCAGTGCATTATTTGTTACACTTCTCTTTCTTCAACAATATTTCTGCCATCTACTTTATTCTCTTCAATGTATTAAATATTTGTCATCTGTTTCTTCCCACAGCAATTCTGTGCTACACTTTAAGGCAGACATCAGTGATGGCATTGGTCTCCCTGACTGGAGGATGGTGCTGTGTCTCCTGTTTTCTTGGACAGTGCTCTTCCTCACGCAAGCCTGGGGTATCAAGTCCACTGGGAAGGTGTGATGCAATGCCAATTTCACCACAACACTTCAATTCTGTTACAATTTTTACTGCACCTCAATTCTTGTCTTTGACAAATCTCACTGGACCAATTCTTTTCTTTTGTGAACTTCATTAACAACTTCCCCTACATCACTTGAGTTCTGCAATAAATCTAACCACAACACCTCAATTCTTTCCTATGTAACAAATTCAAGGCCTATTTGCTACTTGATCTGGTCTGGTGAGGAGCTATACACACTCTGGGCCTTCAGAAGGTGACCTTCATAGCACTAATCCTGTGGTAAATGTGACTGTGACACCTCAGTTTTCCAAGTAATGAATCTAAAAACTGTTCTTAGTCCTGCCCAGTGAGAACCCACCTGTCCTGTCCTTCCTCAGGTGGTGTACTTCACGGCACTGTTCCCCATCGTGGTGCTGGTCTTGCTGCTGGTGCGAGGTGTCATGCTACCCGGCGCCATCACTGGGATGGTCTACTACTTCTCACCACAGTGGAATCGTCTCCTTGACCCTGGTGTAGGTCTGACCTCTCCCTCACCCTGTAATACAACATTGTAGTACTTTAGTCATCGTCACAGATAAGACATTTGCATTAGAACACATGTCTTTGCCGCACATTTAGGTCAGCAGCATACTTCCCACACAAGAAAGTGAAGAGAGCTGCAAGAACCTATCTGGCCTATACATGGCAGTTCACTTTAGCAGCACACATTTATAAACCCTGGCAAAACTTTCCTCTAATGATCGATCTTCAGCAATATTTCTAATTCTAAATTCTAATGACAATACGTACAATATTTCAACTCCTCTCTTAAATCAAAGCAAAGCATTCTTTTCAGCTTTAGCAGTTCAGCACACCCTCCCACACCCACTTCTTACCACTCTTTCTATCAGGTGTGGTATGCAGCTGTCACTCAGGCCTTCTTCAGCCTCTCCACAGGGTTTGGTGTTATTTGTCACTTGGCATCTTATAACAATTTCTTCCATAACGTCTACAGGTATTGCAACTAAATTGGCAGTGGTGGTGGTGGTTCTGGTGGTAGACTGGTTCATTCCTTTCTATTTTTTTAATGTTTTTTGCTGTTTTATATTTTTGTGTTTGCCTCCTTTTCACAGTGTTGCTTGGTGATGATAATGGTGGTACTGTAATCTTTTGGACCAATGATTTTTTTTCAAGTTATCAGTGGCTTTTCCTCCTTTCTATCTTCTCTTGTCCTTTACTTTCTCATGCTTATCACCTACCATCCATCAATACTGTTTTTTTTCTATCTTCAAGTGTGAGGAAGAGACATCTTAAAACATATCAGTGTTTCTTCTCCCTCATCACTATCTGCTACTAATTCTTCTGTTCATCTTTAAGTATGAAATAGGTTTTAAGATTCATCAATGTATCTTTTCATCCATCATATCTCTGCAGGGATGCGTGTATCATCAGCATAGCAGACACCCTGACCTCGCTCCTCGCTGGATTCACCACTTTCTCTATCCTTGGCAACCTCGCCTTCCAGCTGGATACTGATATACAGCATGTGGCGCGCAGCGGCAGTGGCCTTGCCTTTGTGTCTTACCCTGAGGCGCTGGCGAAGTTTGACTATGTTCCTCAGGTAAGACAAAGAACAATGGACTTTCTCCAGCCAGGTAAGGAAATGAAGGAACAAGCCTTCCAAACCCTCCAGACCTGAAACCAATGTATTATGCCCTTCCTTATTAAGATTACAGACAAGGAAACACAAGGAGACACTGGAATGAGACAAGATGTGTGACATTAGCACTGGTAAAGAAATGGGGAACAAAAACTCAATGTACCCTTCTTTATAAACAGACACAAGGAGAGCCACTTCAGTGAAACAAGAAATGTGGGAGACTAAAGTCTTCCTATTTCAAAGCTGCATAATGTAGCAATGTACCTTCCTTTGATAAATTTATGACAAGAGCTAGATACAGAAAGAAGCAGTAGGGTGGCACAAGATGAGTTATATGAGCCCAGATAAGGAGATTGAGAGACAAAAGTATTCTCACACCAAATCACTCATTTACCTTTCTTCGTTATATTATAGGGTCTGAAAGAAACAAAGAGGCGCTAGATTAAGACCAGACATCTTCCTATAACCTTAACTCTTTTAAAAACGAGGTTTCAAAATATTCATCCCATTTCATTATGTAACTTTCCTGGACCTGCTCAGAGACTGGCACCTAAGCAGGCCTTTTTGCTTAATTGTTTTTGTTGCCCTGGGCTAGATTTCCTCTGTCACATAAAAAGGCAAATAATGTTGGACCAGTTAAGGAAATAAAAGACAAAAGCCCTTCCCAGCCATTGCACCTCAGCATTCCTTATCATATTGTTAGTGCCGAGACAATGGGAAGTTTTAAGAAAAGATCAGACAAGTTTATGAATGAGGATGATAGGTGGAATTAGACAGTGGTGCTCACAGAGGGACTGCCATGAATAGGTATAACAGCATCTTGCAGCTTCCCTCATTTTCTTCTGTTCTTATGTTCCCTCACAGCTGTTCTCAGTGATGTTCTTCCTGATGATGGTCACCTTGTGTGTTGGCAGCATTCAACATCTCACTGGTGCTGTCATCACCATCTTTACTGACCAGTACCCAACTATAAGCAAGTTTGGCATCACCTTTGTTGTCTGCACTGTCAGCTTCCTCATCAGCCTCATCTATACCACACCTGTTAGTTGATATGTGTAGTATTTTTCTTATTGTATTGTTTTCCTTATGTTTCTCTTTTTTCATTTCACTTTTAATTGATTTTTTTCTTTTCCTTCTAGTTTTTCTTCAGTTGGTCAATTGTTTTCCCTCTTCTTCTCTTTCCACTTTTTTTCTTCCTTTTTATTTTACTGTGCTTTATTTAGTCTTTGGTTTATAATTTTATCTTCTATTCATCCATCTCTAATATTTTTATTCTTTCACTTTATTTTTTCTCCAGATACATATTCCTTTTCTTTTATCTTATGATGCTTTAATCTGTGTGCAGCTTCTTTTTTTTTTTTTTTTCAGTTCATTTATTTGTCTTTTCTCACATTTCTTCTTAATTGGTTGAATATCCCTGACTCAAATTAACTTCTTTTGACTCTCTCCTCTTTTGATTTCTCTCAGCTGATTTTTCTCTTTTTTTTATTCTATTTTCAAGGCATTTTATTTACTCTTCCTCCTCCTTGTCTCCCTTCTCACTCTCCTCTCATATACCACAACACTGTTCACCTTGTTTATAATGCCATCGTTCTACACTCTCCTTATACACCAGACTGCCCATTCACTTTATTGCTTTACTATGGTTACTTCTCCTGAGTCATGTTGTAACTCTGTACATCTTCCCCAGGGTGGACAGTGGATCCTTACTCTTGTGGATTACTTTGGCGGCAGTTTCATCATCTTCGTCCTGGCTCTCCTTGAGGTGGTGGTAATCGTTGGTGTCTATGGTGAGCTGGTCTGACTTAATACTGTTACTACTGGTGATTCTAAATCTAGTTCATTGTTTAGTGTTGATTAGAATGCTCATTAACAGTAAATAGGGAGTTGTAAAGTCTTTTTCATTGTCTCTTTACTTTTCTTAGCTCTGTAATAGTTGTCCATTATGAATTTTTGAAAAAGACATGAAGCTAAACTTTGTCTTCTTACACTTATTCTACAGAAATATCTTGGAGAGCTTAGTACAAAAGCAACCAGTTGTTCTGCATTTTTCTATGTTCCAGTCATGTATCCTTAATCTTCCTAGCACTGTAATAATTGTTCACAAAAACACAGGAGAGAAGAAAAATATTATTAAGTGATTATTCAAAGCTTCTTAAATGTATCACTAGTTTCTCCTGAATGTTTTTCAAATTAACTGGCTTAATTCAAGTGTCTAGTGTTGGTTTCATTTGAATATCTTGTGTCTAGCTTCACCTGAATATCTTGTGTCTAGCTTCACTTGAATATCTTGTGTCTAGCTTCACCTGAATATCTTGTATTTACCTAGTTCTACTTACCTAATTGAAATTTACAGGCCTGAGTTAGTTTCATGTGGTCCCATCTCCATTTCTATTTTCATCTAATCTTTCTTTGAACATGTGCTTTCTTGTTATCATTGTTATTTCTTCTGTTAAATTATTCCAGGTTTTTTATATTGTGTTTAGCTTCAGCTGTACATGTCTCTAGCTTTACCCGAGTGTCCCTCCTCCCACCCTCAGGCCTCAATAACATACTGCAAGATATCAACTTCATGCTCAACAAGAACCTGAACATCTACTGGAAGTTCTGCTGGTGCTTCTGTCCCCTGTCACTGCTGGCCATCTTGATCCACAACATGCTGTACTTGAACCTGCCCACACTGGAGGGGAAACCTCTCCCTGATACTGCCTATGGTAAGCGATCCCTCTCCTTCTGTGTCTGGATGTTATGGTCAAGATATTTAAATTCATATATCTAATTGTGTTTTTTGTTGGTTGCTATCATTGCAACTTGGTGAATATTTCATATCCTTAAAATTTCAATGATTCTCTTCATATATTTTTGGGGGACCAACACCTCAGTGAGCAAGAAGAGAATGAGGAGGAGGAGGAGGAGTAGGAAGAGGGAGGAGGAGGAGTAGGAAGAAGAGGAAGAGGAGGAGAAGGAGAGAGAAGTTTATAATGGAGAGAAAATAATTCTGAGAGATGAGTGAAGAGAGATAAGAGTAAGGATGAAAGAAAGAAGTAAAGGGATAAAACAGTACAATGGAGGAGAGAAAAATGAAGAAGGAAATGGGAATAACTTGAAGAAAGGACTGAAGAGTAAGATGGAGAGACAAGAATAAGAAGAGTAGGAGAAGAAAATTTTGCTTGCTCAGAATAAAGACTTTTACAATTAATCCTTCACTAATTATATTATGCTATTAAACTTCCCCTGAGTTAATTTAGAAATAAAGAGAATGAAAACTAAGAAGAAATTTTGACAAGAGTTAAGAACATTGTCAGTACCTCACCTTTACAATGGAGTGATGCAACCCTCCTCACACTCTCTCTCTCTCTTCTCTGCAGCCTGTGGATGGACCTTGGCTTGTGTTGCTCTCAGTATGGTCCCAGTCTGCTTTGTAATCACACTCTACAGGGCAAAAGGAGAAACATTCATTGAGGTGAGCTCACTGTGTGTTGATCGTACTGGTTCTTGTGTGTTTGTCATTGAATTTCCTTCCTTCTTTCCCCAGTTCCTATTTACTTAGTCACTGTATGAAGTGTGTTGGTTTACATAATGTTGCTCATGATCTCTTGTGTATTAATCCTTCTACTTTCACCCTTTTTAAAATTTTCTTGTGCTTTCTTAGTAATTTTGTAAGGTGAAATGGTTTTCATTATGTTAATATTACTGTTTCTTCATATATCAGTAACAGTAACACATATAGTCTTCAAGTCAATAGAGAAGACAGGAACTAACCAATATTTATGAAACAAAAGCAGTAGCAATATTATTATTATTATTATTATTATTATTATTATTATTATTATTATTATTATTATTATTATTATTATTATTATTAGTAGTAGTAGTAGTAGTAGTAGTAGTAGTAGTAGTAGTAGTAGTAATAGTAGTAGTAGTAGTAGTAAAAGTAACAGCAGCAATAGTTTACCTTCCAAGTTAACTGATAAGATATTTATAAAATGCTAAATAAAATACAAAATTATCATTAGTTAACCATGTTATTCAGCAAGAGTGACAGTTCTTTGATTCTGACAGAGACTGAGGAGCATATTGAGGCCAGCAGAGAACTGGGGGCCAAAGAAGGAGAGCCATAGAATGGAGTGGAAGTTGCTGCAGTGTAAGAAATGAAAGCAATGACACACCACAGAATTCTTGAGCAATAAGGGAGAAAAAATGGACAAGAATACTCAGGAATTCTAAAGGACAGAGAAAGAATAACAAGAAAGAGAAACAATGATGCATGAGGGTGGAGGGAAAATTAAAGTGATATAGAATGAAAGCAAGGAAAAGAATGAAAGTGATTAAATACATGTTGGAGGAAAGGGTGAATAAACCAGAGGATAGAAGTTACTGAGGAAGATACCAGGAACACAAACAATTGGAAGAGACTCATAAGTGCCACGAACACTTCACTCAAGGGAAACAGCAAAAGAAGTTAATGAAGAGAAGAGGCCATCTAAACACTATTAAATTCTTAAAAACATCTATTTGAAAACATACACACCATCATTCAGCAACATAGCATTAACTCCTTCAGTACAGAAATGCTTTTTCATATTTATTCAGATTATTTTTTAAATTTTATACAGGTTCAGAAACTCATATGAGGGTTATCAAATCATAGCTAAAACTCATGGTAAAATGCATTAATCCCTTCAGTACTGGGACACATTTTCATATTTATTCTGCTTATTATTTATCAATTTGTCATGAGTTAAGAAACTCATATGTGGGTTGAAATAGTATATACTCTGGTCATTAATCTTTTAACCTCCACAGACCATTCTTGATGTCAATAAAATTGCCTAATCATACCCCAAACTCATGGTAAAAATGTGTTCCAGTACTGAAGGTGTCAAGTTCCATGTACAAGAGTCTACCAGGCACCAAGACCAGTAGATGAGAGGTTTATGGGAGATTAAAATAGTACAGACTTTAGTCTTTAATCTTCTCACCTTCACAGACCTTCCTGATGTCAAAAAAATGGTCTAATTCTTCCCCAAACTTGTGGTAAAAATGTGTTCCAGTACTGAAGGGATGTTAAGTTCAGTGTGTATGAGTCTACCAGGCACCATGACCAGTGAATGAGAGGTGTAGCCAATGCAGATCCCACCATCAGATCAAAACGTAAAACTCATGGTAAAAGTGTCTGTACAGTACTGGAGGGTTATTAAGTTCAGTGTATAGGAGTCTACCAGGCACCAAGACAAGTGGATGGGAGGTATAGCCTATGCAGATCCCACCATCAGATCAATTTCTCAATCCTTTCAAGACACTCCAAAACAGGCCGGACTGAGGAAACACCCCATGCATACTTAACTCACTGTAGTCATAGCACTTCATTGGTATTCTGGCTATTACCACACCAAGGTTGCTGTCACATCTATACATACCTCTATGAGAAACAATCTAACCGAACTTAATATTCATTGGTCTAATGTTGCCAATTGATATGCAGTGGCCAGTGTCCGTGTCTGATGTGATATATATAGTGGAGATCACTGGTCTTGTATTCCAGCTTGCTTTGCCTATTTTGATCTTGCCTCCCCATCTTGATCTGTGCCTGATGCAGTGCCCTGGTGCAAGTAGTGTGGTATGCAGGACTTGCTCTCTCCTCTGCTGCCTTACTTGTGGGCTGAGAGAGAGCATGTGTTGGCTTATGCATGGAACTCCCACTCTCCTCCCTTCCCTTCCCTTCCCTTTTGCCCTGTCAACTTGTTCTCTCTCACTGTACACAAGCTTCTTTTATCTCTTTCATCTTCTCAATCTCTTTTTCTTGTCTATGTTTATTCTTCTTTCTTCTTTCTTTTAACTTGTCATCTACTTCCTTCTAATGTCACAATGTCTGTTCTTTCCCCCATCTCCTTATTTTCTTTTCTATTTATGTTATCTTCATTCTTTTTTCCTCTCCTCTCTCCTTCCCCTCTTTTCTTTATCTCCTCTTATCCATGATGCTTTCCTCCTCTTCATCTTTTATGACCCATATCCTCAACTTCCTTTCCTTCATCTCCCATCTCTTTCTTTTATTCATGATGATGTACACTTCTTACCCTCTCTCCTTATCTATCTCATCTTCCATTCCTCCACTCACCTCACCCTTGCCCCTCTTATGGTTTCTTCCTCACTCTCTCCTATATCCATGAGCCCCCCATCCCCTTCCCCTGTGGCAGATTGAGAAGCAAAATTCAGATGTAGCTAACCTGAAATCCTGTAGTTCATGAGCTTATTATCAATCTTGAGGGCGATTATAAGCTACTATATTCAGAGCCATTTTTATATAGTAAGAGCAGTAATTATTTATCATTATGACTTAATTATTTGAAAAGTTTTGCTCAGCAGACAAATAGTAGCATTTTTGGGAGATAGTTTCCACTTTTTATGTATTCGTTCTAACATTTTTAATAGATCCATACAAGTTTTGAGCTCCCTGAAACCGTAGTAGTTGAGCATATATATATATATATATATATATATATATATATATATATATATATATATATATATATATATATATATATATATATATATATATTCTGCGTTGAGCGAACCAGGTCGCAGACAAGGCACCACGCACGCACGCACACACACACACACACACACACACACACACACATTAATGATAACTGCTGCTACTACTTCTTGTAGTACTACTACACTTCCTCCTCACACGTTTCCATTCATTTCTTTCTCCCATCACTATACACTACACTAGTATGCATATTATGTGGAAAATAGGAAATTTGCTGGAAACACTGAAAATCGAAGAAAATGTTGATACATTGACACTGGGAGGGAGGGAGGATGGGGTCTTGGTCCGGGTCATGGATGGTGGGCGGTTTGAACAGGGATGAACCATCGCTTGATTTAACACAATAATGAAATATCTATCTAGTTTGGTGGTTGATTCTGACTGTTCGTCACTCACTAGGTCTGGAAACAAGGGAGTGCAGGCAAACATTGAAGGCCGGGGGGGAGGGGGGATAGAGGCACGGCCTTTCCCAAGCACTCTGAGACATCTTTACTTGTTCTACAGCTACATTCAATCTTAAAACTGGTACAAGTTGCGAAACCTATTTTTTTTTTTTTTCTTCTTTTTCCGCCAATAACTTTCACGCAGATGCTTGTAAAGATCTCACACGCTGCTTATGTTGGTGTTAAACACGTTCACGTAAACGTGGTGTGTGTGTCTGTGTGTGTTTACCTAATTATTGTGGTTTACGTGTGGGGAGTAATCGTATATTAATATATAATATTTCGTCTCCGTGTCCATTATTCATTAGCAGGTGATGATTTAGGGGCTGGAATAGGATGATGGATGGGTGAGTGTTTTATGCGGACTGGTGGGTGACTGGCCGGGCATTGCGGTGTGTGTTGGTCTGATGACTTCCCAGCAATTGTCCAGGGAAAAAATGAGGGTAATTATCAATGAAGAATTATAAATAGGAGGAATGTTGTTGGGAAAGTGTTTTAGTACGTAGTGATAATCATTGACTACCACTACACCTATGCAAATAATAATCCGAATCTGTTAACAAAGAAATGAAAAACAGACTCAGAATTGGTATATTTACAGTTTACATCGTCACTGAGGGAGCGAACCAGCGCCTCCTCCTCCTCCTCCTCTTATCCTTCCCCAGCAGACACCCACCTAATTCACTCACCCCTGGATTTCACACAACACAATTGACATGTATAACAACATCAGGTAGATTACATGATTTGTGGTGCATATTCACCACTATTCAATCCTATGAAGTATTAATTGTATTGTTAGTCAAAGTGTATGGGGGAAAAATCGCATGTATTAGAAATGTAGTTTAATTAAAGGTTACTATGTTCATTTGTTTCTTCTTTTGTTAGTCATTATTATCATGTCTACCTTGCTTTCCTTAACGTGTGATGCGGTGATGCAACGATACAGATGCTACCACACTGTTTTCCTTCACTAAGACTTGTAATACACCTTTCTTGTGGTCTTCAGAACGCCTACTTTCCTCTTCTCAAACTCTTAGATATATTCATTCAGACATTTTCATGGCCATCATCATTGTCATCGTCCTTGTACCATGAAATCCATTAATCATCAATATAGTCATCACTTTTCATTCCTACCGCATTCATAAGCCACTGTTCAAAGCATATCAATAACGTTTCTTCCTATTTGATGCATTGGCCAAAATGGAAATCATACGCACTGAAACTTATACGAATTATGAGGAAAAAAAGAAAAAATAATGAATGAGAAGTTTAAATTCTCAACAAACTGAATTAGGGAAAAAAGGAAAAATAAGGATGCAGAGTAGTGTGTGTGTGTGTGTGTGTGTGTGTGTGTGTGTGTGTGTGTGTGTGTGTGTGTGTGTGTGTGTGTGTGATAACAATATAGGAGAGGCCGATTCCTTTGAAAAATGGGGAGATGAGGGTGGCATGAGGGAGGACGCGAGTGTAACCAGGCAAAATGCTAGGGGGAATATTTTTTTTCCAATATTTGCTAATCTCCCAGACATTTTCAGCCCACATTCAGTGTATGTCAAGGCACATTACAAGCTACTTGGGCTACTTCAAATTTATTGATGTCTTATACTGCTTTTTATTGTAAATCGTAAAATAGTAATGGCCAACTTGCTATGAAAAGGGCGTTAGACAAATCATACTACATCTCCCTTAGTCTGAACAGAGTGGGTGGGCGCGTCTCCCACCTCCCCCACCCCACGGAAATTAACCTTTATAAACTAATGGTACAAAGACTATGAATCCTTGAGCGCTGGTTCGAATCCAGATTGGGGACATTCGGCGGGCGGCTCACCACGCTGTCTATCCCTGGCCGGGTCGATAATTTGTTAACAAGGGACAACTGTAGTAAGTAAACAGTTGAGACACATATATCCCAGTGGCTCTGCGTCCCAGGGTAAGGGGTGTCTACCACAGGATCACTTCTCAGAACCAGTAATCAGGATAGCACGCAATATTAAATTCAGGCTTCGAAAAGTTTGAATATAAATGAAGTCATAGAAGTTCTGAAAATAGACGGGTAGTTTAACGAAGTAGTGTCAGGTTGTTACTACGAGTTGATAAAAGGTTTACAATACCCTGGTCGTCGAATACTGGTAGATGAATGGAATGCAATAATAGAAAGGGTAAAAGTGCCGAGTTAATACGAAGCTTTAAAACATTAGACGAGTTAATAAATGATAGGTAGAAACAGGTACCTAAGTATGTTTCCTTTACGGACTGCCACGTGTAATTCTAATGGCTTCTCTCAGCAGCTCTTGTTTTCTCATATGCTTATATAATGAGATGGAGATTGGCACCTATGATCCAAACTACACATTTAACTACCAAACAAACCATCCATTACATATAAATAAATAAAAAAAGAAACACAACAAAATGACAATAATAATGCATAAGGTAACACCAAATTTTACACCTGTCCTAATTAACGTGACCTTGAAATGTACTCACCTCAGAGGATGAACATGCAGGCACGCACACCCATGTCCTCTCCCGCCCACGCCTTCAGAACAAATGACGAGAGAGAGGGAGACGGGTTTGTGTCTACCCATCAGCCCTTCCTCCTCCTCCTCCTCCTCCTCCTTGTATCCTCCCTCGTTCCCTCCCTCCTCTTTTACCCTCGTTATCTTGTTTTCGTGTTTCATCCTCCTCCCTCCCTCCCTCCGTCCCTCCCTCCTTCCTTCCTCCTCCTCCTCCTCCTCCTCTTCCTCTCTTTCCATTCATTATTATCCAACTTTTTTCCTAATTATTCTCAGTATTAAGTAAAAAAAT
>CM035179.1:16986375-17018476 GCA_020233015.1 Callinectes sapidus
TCCTGCAATATGCAGTTATCTATAGCATCATAAGTGATATATGAAGTATCTTTAAGCATTTACAATATGTGTGCAAGTTTGGTGAAGGTTCAGTAAGCGTGGTGTTTATGTAAATACGTTAATTTTGTAGTGTCTTAAGTTTGTGTGTGTAATTTATCTTGGTCATCTGTTAGTCATTCAGCCAACCTTTTCTCTAAGAAAAGAGCTAGCTCCTTGGCTCATACTGAAACCGAAGACAGGAAAGACTCAGACCACACCAAACACCAGGAAAGCCAGGGAACAATCCCTAGAGGGAATGAATCCTGTAACTACTTGCTGTTGGTGAACATTAAAGGGTAAAACTTTATTTCTTGCCGAGTTAAATCTGTTGCCGTTTATCACCCACTGTTTCTAATTTCATTGAAATTTGTATTAGAAGGAAATCTTCGAGGAAATGTAAAAATCCACAGAAATCTAAAGAAATCCAGTTTCCCTAGGAATTTTTCTATGAAAATATCAATGTGTAATTCACTGTCGTGGTCGCCTGCTGGTCACCCAGCCAGCCTTTCTCTACGGAGCAAGCTCAGCGCTCATAGACCGATCTTCAGATAGGGCTGAAACCACATCACATACTACACACTGGGACAGCGAGACCACAACCCCTCGAGTTACGTACCGTACCTACTTACTGCTACGTGCTAGATACACGTATTAACCCCTTCATTACCGCAAGATTGTTTTGTGGTACGTGCGTACCACGCGCGGATGCAGCTTCATGGTACCGCATGATATAGCCGTGGTACTTGCGTACCACACTAATACACTGATGTGTATCAGAGAGCCCCGAGTGCGGGTTTTGCCTTTTTCAGGCACCACGTGGCTCCACCGAACCATAACAAACGCTTGAGCCGTTATATCTAGCCACTCCCGCGTCACAAGACAATCCCCCATTAGCCAATCAATATCGGAGTTATTTTTTTCATCCATAAACTAAAGCCAATCATTACTCTTTTTATTTAAAATACGTATATTATTGCCATAGTTCATCCAAGAACACCAGTTCTCTATTGTCTGCCTTGGAGAGTGATGCTTTTCCACGACGCTTAGAGATAATGGCGTCTGCTTCCTCTTATAGCAGTGATGAGGATTATCAAAACTATGAAGCAGATAGTGAGGCTGTACTGGAAGACTCAACAGATGAGTATGACTCAGATTATGATCCTGAAGGAGAGGTAGGAGACTATGAAACAGACAGTGCGTCAAGTGTGTCAACCCTCTGGGCAAGTGAGGGCGAGCAGTCTCGTGACGATCCTGCCTCAGGGCCACCTTCACCCGGCCCCGCTGGCTCACGTTTCACTCTCTTATCTGACCCCTATGCTGATAAGCGACCAGATGTGCTTCCTTCCCTTGGGTCTCAACCCTCTACCCAGAATAGCTGATTACTGGGCTCATGACATACTGTGTCAGGGACCACCTGTGTTCACAGGTGGTCCCTATTAGTAAAATTATTGTTTTATATTCTTCTCTCTTGATATAAAAATATACTACGAATGAAGTGAAAGCACTGAGTTAGATATAAACATTTAGTGTAACACCGGGGGGTGAGGCGCGGTCACGCACGGGCAAGGGCAGTGCGGTATGGCAGGGGAACACTTTGTTTACATCGGCGGGTGGCTGCGGTAACGAAACCGCGCCCGGGACTCGAACCCGGTCCCTCTCGGTTGTGAGCCGTGTGTGTGTGTGTGTGTGTGTGTGTGTATCATATAAATATATATATATATATATATATATATATATAATCATGTATGTATGCACTTATACACAACCCAGATCACCAATACATATATTCAAACACACCCAGAACGCCACCCAAACATACACAACTTAATCAAAACACCATGCAACGCCTCAAAATGCCAACAAACATACTTAGAACCAACTAAAAAAATCCAATACATATCAATACCATCCCCTCCATACACACACACACACACACACACACACACACACACACACATACACACACACACACAAACAAACAAACAACTTAAAGCACTGGTAACTAACCTAAAACCACTCACACCATGCAACACCTCTAAATATCCCCAAACATACTTAACACACACTTCCACACAACACGAAATGGCTTCATTCAGATCGAAAAAAAAAAAAAAAAAAAAAAAAATGCGGCAGTGATTGAAAATTGCGTCAGATGATGTTGAAGAAAAGACCACGAGAAGCTCATCACTCTATTAGTCTGTACGTTACGAACAATGAAGGAATTGCCCAAAATAAATCTTCCTAGTGATAGTTTGGACAATGGTGTTAAGAGCGTAAGTATGACAGTAATCATAAATGAAAGCAGGTGTGAATGAACATGAGTGTGTGTGTGTGTGTGTGTGTGTGTGTGTGTGTGTGTGTGAATTGAATTGAATTGAATTGAATTGAATTGAATTTATTAATATGCTCAGACTTTACATAGTAAAGTATGGAGCACAGCTCCGAAATTAAAAATACTGATAGAGTACAATAATGATGATAATAATAACATAATAATATATACAAAGAAATAGACTATGTTTCAAAACAAGAAACATTATAAAAACAAGTAACAGAACGTAAGAACACTAGTTATTCCCTTTATTGATAGTTTATCTAAACTTTATCATTATCAACTTTGAAAACTTTGATAAATTTGTGAGAACATTTATATTTGTATTTTGTAACAATTCAGTAAACTTGAAAATTGTTGGTCTATTTGTATAGTAACTTGGTACATACATATCTCTCCACCTGACAAGATCTTCATTGGAACATTTGAGTAATACATGAAATTCATCCGCTATTGTATTATCATTGCACAGATTACACACCCTCTCTTCTCTGCTTACCCCCGTGTATCTGCCGACATTTACTGGTAATCTATTATTGCATATTCTAAATCTAGTTAACAGGATACGACTATTTTTTGGTAATTTAGTTAGGTAAGTTTCTAGTTCATATACACCCTTGAATATATTGTAATTTCTACATATTGCATTTGTTGACAAGTTGTTATACCAAACAGTTATCCATTGATCCATTAATTTTCTTTCCACTGCCTTCTTGAACCACTCTGTGTTGGGTACATTTTGTGTTAACCAAAATCCTGACATACCACACTCATTCAACAGTTGTTTGATAGAAGCTATCCAAGGTGATGTAAATAATCCTAGCCTATCCAGATGCAACATACACTGATACACTACATAAGATAATTTTGATTGTTTACCTGTAGTCAACCGAGACCAAAAGCATAGCATCTTACACTTGATATGAATATCTAATGGATATACTCCCAGTTCCCCATATACCATTACGTTACTTGTGTTTTTATGCACAAATAACATATGCTTTAAAAATTTTAAATGCAACAATTCAATCTCCCTTATGATATAATGTCCCCAAACTTCAGATCCATAAGTTAATACAGGTTGTACCATGGTATTAAAAAGCTCTATCTGCATGTCAACTGGCAAGTCAAACTTTCGACATTTTCCAACTAAGGAGTACATTGCTCTTGTAGCTTGTTCTTTCAGTTCAAGCTCTCCTTTGCGAAATCTGCCATTATAATTGAATGTTAAGCCAAGATATTTATAATCTTCCACTACCTCAATTTTTTCACATTCAAATTTAAATTCATATTTGCTCAAGTCAACTTTACCTCTACTAAATATTACAATTTTGCTTTTATTACAATTAAGTTTTAATTTCCATTCATTGCAATAGGTGTTTAATGCCATCAGAGCCTGTCTCATTCCTCCCTCACTGTCACATAACACAATAGTATCATCAGCATACATAAGAACTAAAAGTTTAAGGTAAGAATTAATCAAATCGTGACCGAAATCCAGAAAATTACAGTTATGTTCAAGTAATTTACTTTCAATGTCGTTAACATAAAATGCAAACAATAGTGGTGAAAGATTTTCTCCTTGTCTTACCCCCATATTACATACAAAATTTTCGGATATTTCTTGGTTTAACATTACACAAGATCTGATGTTATCATACATGTTTCTAATTACATTCAGTATTTTTCCATTTACTTTCTCCTTTACCAGTTTGAACCATAGACCATCACGACATACCAAGTCAAAAGCTTTCTTATAATCTATGAATAAACAAAATAATTTCTTTTTCCTCCATTTAAACAAGTCAATTACACATTTGAGAAGAAAAATATGATCTAAGGTTGAATAATCATGTCTAAAACCAGCTTGAGTTTCATTTATAATGTTCATGGTGTTAGAATACTTAGTGAGTCTTTCATTAAGAATTGAAGTGAAGAGTTTACCCAGGCAGCTAAGTAGTGTGATGCCTCTGTAGTTATTGACATCACTGGTGTCACCTTTGCCCTTGTATATAGGAACAATCATGCCAACCAACCATTCAGATGGCATCACACCATTATCTAGGATCTTATTAAAAAACTTCACATAGAAAGGTAGCAAAATGTTTTTAGTTGTTTTTATGTATTCATTTATTATCATGTCAGTTCCTGGTGCTTTGTTGTTTTTAAGTTTTTTAATGCTTTTCAATACTTCCTGCTCTGTTATGGGATCATTGAGTATATATGAGTGATCAGTCTCAGTATTTTCAAGATCAGTGTTGCTATTTACTAAATTGGTATCAGTAGCAAGTTGCTTGAAATGTTCATAAAATTGATTTAGTGAAATGGGGATTTCAGGGTTTTTCTTTTGACCATTCAAGATTTTCCAGTAGGTTTTAGGATCATTACATTTAGTTTTTCTAAGTTTTTCAACTATGTTACTTCTCTCTTTAGTTTTCACTCTTTTTAGTTCCATTTTATATTTTTTACTTTCTATTATCATTTTATCAAAGTTAACTTTATTTTTATGTTGATTGTATTTCTGCCTGGCTTTATGATATTGCTTTCTCTCTTTTAAACATTGATAGTCATAGCCCTCTAAGATGACATTATTACTCTTCTTTGTGTAGATTTTTTTCTTATATTGTGGGAAAGTCCCAAGTGCTGGCTTAATTAGAATTTGTTGTAGTTCCTTATGTATTTCATCAACAGTCATATTATGAATCCCTGAGACCAAATTATTTACTTTATCTTTATCAATATTTCCCTCATATTCAATACTTTTGTCACTATTCCATTTACCTGGTTTTATACATGATTGTTTTACCTTGTGTGTGTTTGTGGGCACAGTTATTATATTTCTTGTAATACAAAATTTTAGTTGAGCATGTAGTCCACAGTGCACATCAGATAACAATGCATCATAATCAAGTACTCTGAATTTTTTTACTAAGTGCATAACAAATGGTGTACCTAAAAAATAATCTAATGTTGTGTTAAATGTTGTTGTGAATTGTCCTTTGTTACAGTCCTCCCCTAATCTGCCGTTAAATATGTAAACCTGGTTGTTTCTACAAATTTCCACCATCTTTTTGCCATAAGAGTTTCTGTCTGGGGTTAAATCCTGGTTAGCTCTATTTTCAGTAATATTATAATCACATGGTCTTGATAAAGGTACATCATCATCAGTCACATGATCATTTCCATCAAGGTTAACATTGGTTACATCAGACAGAGTGAGAGTATGTGCATTAAAATCACCACACAGAATATATTCATAATCTTGACTGTTATATGTAAGTAAAAAATTGTCTAATTCATCAAAATGATGGCCTCTACCATACATTGAGTGTGAGGGAGGGATATATACACTGCTGATAACCAAGTCCTTTTCCAGACAAACACTCCTTCCATCAATTATTATAGACAATAAACATTCACAATCATTAACAATAGAATCCCACTTGAAGTGAATGCCTTTCTTTATACCAATAAGGATACCACCTGATTTGTATCGACTTAACGCACACCTGTTCTTAAAAATAACATCATAACCAATATCTTCCATAAACGCTTTCAAGTTAATCGAATCAACATCATCACATTTAGTTTCACTTAAACAAAATACATCATATCTTTTAATATTGTTAATAAAATCCACTGAAGAAACCTTTGACTTAATACCACAAACATTTAGTGACAATATATCAATAACCATGTGGTGTGACATACTTTCTACAGCATTATTGTGTTGTGTTGAGCAAGATGCAGAAAGATTATTACATGTGTGTTTAGTGTGTGGTGAAATGTTGGTGTAACTTTGTTGTTTTGGTCTGCCTTGTGTCAGATTCATAACAGGTAACCTAAGTGTAGCGTTGTTGTTTGTAAACCACTGTGCCCCGGCACATCCCTAGAACAAATGTTCAAGTTTCAGCCTTTTCCAATCTGGGGAAGAAATCCCCACCTTCAACAAATCATCCGGAGTATTGTGTGTGTGTGTGTGTGTGTGTGTGCGCGCGCGCGCGCGCAAATGATTGTACTGAAGTTTTTCTGTAGTCTTGAGTATACATGACTAAATTATGACTGTTTGTGTTAAGAAAATAATGTTCAGTTACCCGTGAAATTGGTTTTCATGGATCACGAAGATCAGCCTCACATTGCGCTCCTGCTTGGAAAAAAAAAAAATAATAATAAAATCGCCATCCGCCCACCGTGATGCACGGCGAACTGGCCATGTGTATAACACCACGGCCATAACTGAGGCCTGGGTACGTCTTGACCACAAGTTCGACCTCATGCATGCCAAGAGCACCTTTGTCCATCAGTACGTGGGTGAGGGCATGGAGCGGGCGAGTTCTCGGAGCCGCGAGAGGTCCTTGCCGGCTTAGAAAAGGACTATGTGGGCCTGGACACTGTGGGCAACGACGAAGAGCAGGGCGAGGACTATTAGAGAGCCGCCCACGTCCACATCCTTGGCGGGGAAGAAGCAAGGCAGGGTAGGGTGCCACGCCACAATGGCATCCCATTCTTTACCCACCCCACCAGCGGCTCAAAGCTTTAATAAACTGGCTCCACCATCTAACTCCATCACAGCGGGTCACAGGTAAACGAATCAACGACCATGGCATTGTTTTATTCCCTTATTCTCCCCCATCATCCCACACTCACTGTTTCACCCTGCCCTGTGTGTACTCACGCCAGCTAACTGGTATTTCAAGCCTCTCACGCAACAGCCGCTGTGTACATGATATTTTTCAATAATCATATCGTTAGTGTTGAGTCAATAAGGACTTTAAAAGATAGGTTTATGAGTAAAGATGGTAGGTGGAATGAGGTAGTTTTGTTCATACATTTAGACCTGGCGTCGCCTGACAGCTTTCCTCACTTTCACTCTTATGTTCTTAAATACTATACAGTCTTAGTCCTGTGTTCTGTCACTACATGAATCACCGCACGAATTAAGTAACACTTGAAGTCAAACTGATTCAATTACCTGCTTAGTCCCTTCAAACACCAGCACCAACACCCACACACCCACACACACACCCACACGCACGTGCGCGATACTTGTCAGTACAAGCTCAAAGGTGTGTCGGGGGAAGGAGGAACTGCTAGCTGGGAGACCAGGCAGACGACAGTCAATGAATCTCTCTCACTCACTCTCACACACACACACACACACACACACACACACAGACCACGAACTAGCAGTTTAAGCGTTAAATATCAATTACATAGCCTTGTGACTGTGCCACAAGACCCCGTGCGCGAGCGCGAGCGCGCACACACACACACACACACACACACACACACACAGTTTCGCTTGTGGGGAGTATAATGTCAACATTACACCAGAACACCATACCATATCACACCATACAACACCACCACCACCAAACACACACGACATGCACTACGTACTCTTAGTGGTCCGACACCACCCAGCTACTCTTGCCGCCGCCCTGCCCTATTGCGACTAAGATTATAACACAAACACAGGCCAATGTTGCTTGTAAGCGTAATATTAATACCATACCATCACATTACACCATCACCACCATTACCAGACACCACCACAGTAACCTTGGTGTCCCGTCCCTGACCTAACAGCAAGACCAGCCCTAAGAAACGGAGGATGGGTGTGTTGTGCATTTTTTGAAGAGATTGCGTACTGCGTCACATTTCGCTATAGAATGATGCTTTAATTATTTACGTCTCATCTCGTTGGAGCGCTGGACACCATGAGCCTAATGAGGAACAACAACAACAACAACGTACACACATACTTCCCTAAATATAATTAATAATATAATAAAATTTTCTCCCTCTCCATTTTCCAACCGTCCTCCTTCATCATTCTTCTATTATTGATACTTAACTCTCATATCTCATAGTTCACTTTTTCCTTCTCTTTCTACTTCTACAACTAATAATACGGCATTTACACACGAAAAACACCGGAAATTATGGAATATATTGGCTTCTGAGCATTTACTTGTTTCCCTTCCCACTTCACTTCTCCTTTCCCCATTCTCCTATTCTTTTATTTATTTCATTTTTCTCCTTACAATCCTACTACCATATCTGCCCATAGAAACGTTCACACATACGAGTACCATGCTTCCCGGAACAGACTTCCCTCCTTCATTTCTCCTTTCCTCCCCTTCACACTCCTACTACTACCACTAGCATACATTTGTCCATAGAAACACTCACAGACATTTTGTAAACCATGTATATTATCCTAAATATGACGAAGAGAACCTGGAACCAGCCTTTTCTCCCTCCACTTCCTCCTTAATTTATCCTTCCTTCTTCTCTTCTACGTGAATTTCACTATAGTAAAGGGGAGTTGGAACCGCCGCGCCGCCGACACACACACCACTTGCTACCGAATCATCTTTTCCATCACCTACTTCCTGGTTACATGCTCCCAGTGCTGGTGCAAAGAATGGGACAGATACATCACAAGGAAGGCAAAATTCAACCTCAGAGAGTGACATCGATCATCAGGGCCAGCATAATATTGCCCTTCCACCACTGGACACCCAAACAGGGGCTCAGTCCACGCAGCTACCACCAGCTGGCCACCTCCACCCACACAATATCTCCATCACACCCACAACGCACCCTTCGCATTGTTGGTTGATAAAGAATCGTCCTTCGTGCTGAAATCACGTTGGAACACACGGGGTATTTCTAATATATGATGTAAGGAAAACATAATTGTGTAGAAAAAATACGTATGGCTGATACCCTAGTTCGGGAGTAGCTAACATGTGGCAAAGCGCGGTGTGGCACACCCGCGCTGGTATTTAAATACGAACTGCGCCTGAGGTAAATGCTTTCATAATTCTCCAAGAGTAGCTTTTACGTGACCTGTTGGGATACATGTGTAAATCAATGAAACAATTGATTACATTATACACTTACCCGTATTTATGTAGGTATGCTACTTCTATTCCCTGTCACCAAGCGATTCCTCTGATTGTGTGCGTTCCCTCTTCCGTGATGGGGAGGCGAGTGGTTTGAAAAATGAGGAGATTTTTTGTTGAACCTTCTTAGTATTCTGCAACTTCAGAACCTTCATTCTCATGATGCGTAGCATCAGCAAGGGGCTCTCTCACATTATCAATTAGTCTGAGGTAGGTTGAAATGGCTTCCAACCCAGCTGCCAGAGACGGACCCCGTTGTCCACCTGTTGCCTCTCCATCCTCTTCTTCCTCAGTTTCATTCTGCAAACTGCCGGCGATCTCCTCCTCAGTCATGTAGTGGTAACCAGGTACATTAAAGTACCTGCACCCAATCCACCAGCTCCTGCTCAATTTCTCCCTGTCCAGCTTGATGCATCATGTCCACCATCCTTGAAGTTTCAAACTCCTCGAAATCATCTTTGTCTACTGCTGGAGTGTTGAGGGTCTTTAGTAGCTTGCACCAGCCATTCCTGAGAGTTGATAGGGGCAGTTTTGTAATAAAAGGGTCCACAGCACTAGCATCGGCGCTCAGCAGCTCGCCTGTGATGGCTCGGTTCCCCAAGCCATGCCGCTTCTTGAATCGATATAGCCGATACCCGATATATAAATATCCGATATATCGAGGGTTTACTGTATATGGAGATTTCTTTTCAACCCTTTGTATTAAAAGAGAGTGTTTGTAATCACTTTCCCATAGCAAATGAATTACCCTTCTTGTGTGACTATTAACTAAGAAGCAGAGCTTGTCTCCATAATTACAAATAATTATATTTAATTGTCTGCCAGGTCTGTCACAGGCAAGTGTCAGCCGCATAACAACCAGTGTGGTGACTGCCTTGGCTAACAAAGCAAGGCAAGAAGTGAACATGCCCAGAAACTACCATCAACAAAGGAGAGTCGCCCAGGGCCCGGATTCAGAAAGAGTATAGCTCCAAGTGTGGACGAGGAGCTCTACTTAAATAGGAAGCAGTTCCACTCCCTGAATGTCCAGGTTGTGTGTGCTGCTGCTGGTCTGATCATCAGCTATTGTGTCAGATTCCCAGGTATTTTGTAATATTGTAATCTTAGTACAATCTCTAAGGCTCATTACATATACTGAGCTACAATATAGATATCTGTTTCTTTACAGTACATATTTGATTCACAGGTCTACCAATGACTCGTTTATCTGGCGTAATTCTTCCTTGTGGCAGAGATTTGCAGATGGAGAGTTTGACAACTTCCTCCTATTAGGTGAGTATATGAGAATAAATATATTTCATCCGCCACGGTGCAGTGGCTAGCGCGTCTGGCTACGAATCCGTGGGCCCGAATTCGATCCCGGATGAGGACGGCGCGGACCTCACCCAGGTTTTCATCCTTCACTGGTCGATAAATGGGTACCTAGGGCAACCTAGGGAAGGTAAACTGTGGAAACTCGGATTTCATGCTGGCCCCATGTCCCGGGGTAAGGGACTATTCCACCACAGTCTCAAAGGCCAAGGAGACGGGAGATAAGCGCCCGCAGCTACGCGCTGATACAGCGTAAGCCCCCCACTTTACTTTACCTTAAGATAATATGATTGTATTATCATCCATATTGAAATATTGCAGGTGACAGTGGTTACCCACTGGAGGCATTCTTGATGACTCCAGTGCGCAACCCAGCAACACCTGCAGAAGAGCGCTATAATCATGCTCACACAAGAGCACATGTTGTGGAGCACACTTTTGGAATCCTGAAGAGTTGCTTCAGGTAAATTGGCTTCCCCTTCTTTTACCAACTAATTGCATCTACAGTAAACTTACATCAACTAATTTTATTATGAAAGTCTTAACAAGTTATCTTGTTTACTGCAGGAAAGTGATTGTATGAGAAATTACAAGAATCATTACTGGAAGCTTCCCTAGTTAGTATACATTTTCATTTACAGGTGCCTCCACAGGTCAGGTGGTACTCTCCAGTACAAGCCCAAGTACCTAGATTGTAACAAGCTGCATCCTTCTGCACAATCGATGTGTTACACGGCACATCCCACTCCCACCACAGGTACTTGTACATCTCCAAGATAGTGCTAACTATTATTCACTTCTTAAATACTGCTTTTTTGGGCAATACTTTTGATATTTTAGAATACTAATTGATTTTATAAACATTACTTAGACATTGAAAATAAAAAAAAATGGAAGTGTAAGTCATTGAACATAAGCAGTACTTAATGCTGATTAAGTTCATTCTTGAATTCATATTGTTATCTCTGCAGGTGGAAGTTGAAGAAGTAGAAAGCGTACCAGCTGCCGATAGGGTCCTCAAGGACCATGCCCCAGGACATGCTACTCAGCAGGCTATTATTGATGGCTGATTTACATAAGAGGTAACAGACAGCTGCTGTTTATTTATTTATGTTAATGTAAGTTGTGGATGTTCACATAAATAAGTACAATAACTCTGGCATCCATTAAACATATGGTACTGTTCAACTCCTGACAAGAGGTGTGGTATTTTTCCATACCATTCTTGTTGTTCTTCATTTATTATTGTTTCTTGTATCTAGTGTAGATATATTAATACAAACATCTCGCCCTGTTTTATTTACAGATGCCAGTGCACGTTGAAACTTACCAGTGATATGTATAGATATATATGGAAGTAATTAAAATCAAAGACAAGTCTAGAAAATATATGTATAATTCAATTATAAAAATTCTTATAAAAAATACACTTGTTTAACATCACAGATAATTTGTACTGTGCTATGACTTCCCTGAATGCAATAAATTAATAAGAAAAATAAAAATGATATATAAATATAGCTAAACTTAAGGCATAATAATGAAAGACAATTTACATAACATATACGTACCTACCATTAAAAGGTTCAATAAACTAACAATACTTAAATTTACACTTAAAATGAATACACAATTACTTAAACTACTTATATTTAAACAATATACTTTATAACTTATCTCAAAATGAATTAATATACATGCAATACAAATACTTAAGCTACTTATATTACCTTAAGATACTTTAATTCTTTTCTAAATTGTCTTTGAAGATGGTCTCAAGCTGCTGCTGCAGCTCTGCAATTTTCTGCAGTCCCTTTGCCGTGAATTCCCTTGCTATTGCAGAGATCTGGTAGGCCTGAACTATCCGGTCCGACAGGTCTCTGATTTCTTCATTTAACTGAAAAATCTGAGGCGGCAAAAGTCCTGCGGTCACAAACTGCTGCTGCTGCTCTACAATTTCCTGCAGTGCCTTTGCCATGGTTTCCACTGCCATTGCACAGGTCTGGTTGGCCTTGAATAGCCGGTCCAACAGGTCTCTGATTTCTTCATTTACCTGAAGAATCTGAGGCGGCCAAAGTGCTGCGGTCACAAACTGCTCCTGTATTCATGTATTATACATTTCATCATATGTCTTGCTTTATATTATTTTATGGATATCCCCCAACATAACGTTAATACACATAGACACTTCAGCCCATCACAGTGACTTATAAAATTTAAACTGTACAAGTACTGGCGATGGGGTGACTCTCCAACGTGATTTACCTGTACCTCCCATGTGCCGCACATATTTGGCATACTTTGCCTTGAACTGCGTCCTCGTGTCATCATACTTACGCCTCACTTCATTCGGCGTCCTTGGTACAATGGAAATCGCGTTTACAGCGTCGGTAATTTCTTTCCATGCTTCCTCCTTTCCTTGGTGAGTGATGTCTGTAGCAGCAAGCCTTTCCTTTACCTCGTGGATGATGCAAAGCATCTCTCCACGGGTAAAGTTCGGGCGCTGTACTGTAGCTGGTGGTGAGGAGGACATCTTGGAGAACACTGAGGGAGATAGAGAAGCAGGCACAAGGGAGATAATAGGGAAATCATTATCTCCCCTTCGCGTGGTGTTTGATTACAAACACACACAGCTGATTTGCGGCGCTGCCAAACCCACTGAACGTCTGAACTTACGCAGTATCTCATTGGTATCTTACCTTAAACTGACAAAAAATGCTAATACACTAGAATACACATGGAGATTACCTTACTTCGTACTGTTCTGTACAAAGATTGGTTTTGTGATACTCCGAGTGACAAGAGCTGCCGCAGCCAGCAGGCCGCCACTTGGGAGTGAGTGACAACGATCAGCTGACGCGCAGCCAAGCACGGTTAGGATGAGTACCATTTATCAAGTTACTTATCTGTGCCTCTCATTGTCTCGGTGCCGGCAACTGCTACATTTTACGTCCCTCATGACACGATGATTGTTATGAGGACCTTGAAAATAGTGAAAGAAAGAGGATAAAATTTACTGTCTACTAGGGTGTCTGTGCTGCCACCAAACGGGATTTAGGGAGGAGAGGTGGTGAAGAGCTAAGCTAACCCTCTCAGTGTACTGTAGTGCTGTGGTGGGTAGGTGAAGGTGTGTAGTGGTATCGTAGTCCGTCTCGATTTAGCAGCCAATTGGTAAATATTTACACCAGTCTCTCCATTCCGGGCGAAAGTATTTTTATCTGGTAGTTTTCGATCTATTATGAATGAATTTGCATGTTTTCGTCACAAGTCATTACTTTGTAAAATGTGCAAGGTTGGAACTCCTTTCTAATCACTAAAAAGACAATGCGAGGTGATAGAGTATTTGCTACAGAACTTATCTGTGATGTTTTTTTTTTTTTATGTGGGAACTACTTTTGTAAGGCCATATTAATTAAATTAATATTGCAGGGCTATTTCATATTACATTTGGTTAGGGTAGTTTTAGTTTGATCTGCCTTTTTTAGAACATTTTCCCAAAAGTGGCGTATTTTGTCATTAGAGTTTTCCCCCTGATTGCCAGTAGCTTCCTCAGACTGATTGTGATACACCAGTCTCTTGATTTATGAATGAGTTGTGTTTCTAGAAAACTATTTGTAAATCGAAAATTTGCAAGTAGTCATTTTTTTGCCATACACTTCCATTATAAAAGGCAAGATACATTCCTATAACCCCAAATTATGTTCCTGTGTTATTGTAAACTGTATATTTCCGACTGGTTTGATTATTATTGTTGTCATTATAGCTGTGGCAGCAGATGATGCATCAGTGTTACCAGTGATTATTGGCTTGAAAAACGATGTCGTTTTCAATAGTTAAGTTTGTGACGCTTTTCTTAATACAACTGTTTGCCGGCAGCAATTGCATTTTGAATAGCGTGTTCAAATTTTAAGCTTCTTTCACAACTAGGGTCATTGTCGAAAATTTTCTGGATACTATTTTCAAAGTCATGGAAAGTGTCAGCCACGAGTGAGACACGGCTGTGTTATGGTGTGTCGTCCTCTGCTCCCTCCCTTTCTACTGCTCGTTGTTGTTTTAATGGTAATACGGCAAGCTTTGTCTCAAGGATAATAACTTTTCTAGCTGTATGCAGCTTGTCAGAATATTTAATTGAACTTGTACTATGCTTGCCTAGAATGTTGTACTGTTATAATCACTAAAGAACTTTTAAAAATTGAATTACCATGACAGTTGCTGCATGGTAAGTTCAATTATGGTCTTCTAATAACCCTCCCCCAAGACTATTTTGTTTGTAACTTTGAACTTTCCATTTGTAAATCAGTGATAAGAACCTAATTATTTTATTCGTATCTTTAAAAATTTGTAAATAGAGCGTTCATAAATCAAGGGGCTGGTGTATTTCAAATTGAGTCAATTCTCTCTCATGGTGACAAACATTACCTTGACAGGAAGAGATCAGGCAGCAGCATGGCAGAGGATCGTGAGATCCTACGGGAAGTGTGGGATGGCAGAGTGCCAGTGTGTGTGCAGCTGGCCAGTGAGGACTGCAACACCCTCAGTGCCCCTGACCCATACTACCTGATGGTGCCTCGGCTTTCTTATTTCCCTCTTGTCATGGACAAGGTGAGCTCTTTATAATGTTTGCCTCAATTTGTTGTCAGACTGATAGGAATCTCCATGGGTCACTGTTTTGATGGATTTTGTCATGAATGAGACTGGACTTGTATCAGAAATAAGCTTACTGGAAACAAGCCTAAGGCTATTGCCTTGCTATATTTTTTCCTCAAGTAAGAAATTCTTTTCCAGGTACGGAAACATTTCCTGAGGCTCATTTCTCAAGAGCTACAAGAGGCAGAGATGTGGCTGGAGAGTGATGGGATGCCCCTCAAATGGTGAGTGAATTGTATTTGTAATGGAACATGTTGTGCTATGATTTCTATATTGTGTGTGTGAAGTAATATCTTTATGGTGCTTGACTTGAAGTACTGATGCAGTAGAGGTATTGAGTGATATGATTAACTTTTACACAATATTTGTTCTTTACCTTCCTGGGTCTGCTATACAATAAATTATATTTCATTTTTATGATATCCTGATTATGCACTCACTTGCTCTGCACACAAGTATGGTTTGTCACAGTTCAGTGACCTATTCACTTTTACACCCTTTTTCATCTTACCTGTTTTTCATTGTGGGAAATCCCACTTTATTATGAAAAAATGAGCTACTCAATTTGATAAAATGCAAGCATAATTCATGGTATGAGTTGAGAAAATACCCATATATATTGAGTGGTAGTGTACAATTGGCTGGAGACTCACCGATCCAAACACTGTACATGTTTTTACTGTTTACTCTGTTTATTGAATTTTAGGTTTAACATCCCCTTTAACTTGTAAAGTGTGCAACAGGATTCCAGCAGCCATGTAAAAGTGTCTTGCTTTTGACACTGCCAGTATTATTTTGGTCATTTGTTTTTGGTTTCATCTTGGTTGCTTTTTATGAGTTGGTATCCACCCAGGCCTCAGAAGTGGAAGTGTGTGGCTGGGCTCTTCTGTATTTTTTTTATAATGTATAGCAGTTTAGCTCCTAGATGTTTATTGAAGTCCTCTACAAGCAAACAGATTACTTATTGTACTGGCAATACTCTACAATCACTAGCAAGCAGCAAAGATAGAGATATATTCAAGACTAATGAAGCATGAAAAACCCCTTGAACTCATTGTTCTTGCATACAGAGTGAATGAGTGAATACTCAGGATGTTGTGAAAGCAAAGCAACTGATTGTATAGTAAAACTAGGGTTGTAAGAAATCAATATTGTCCATTTACCATTGAGCATGGCATGGTAATGATAATTTTTGAAAGTTTTCACTTTAAAAGATTTCTATAGATATAAGATGATTTCATTGTGAGACTTACATATAGGTAGTTAATTTTGTCCAAATGCTCCTCCCTCAGGTTTCATGACCCACAATGCTTATCAGCTTCTTTGTCATGTGCTTAGTTTTTTTAACTTGTCTTGTAATTAGTTTCATGATTCTGCAGTTCTTTTGACATTTTTAAATTACATTAACTAACTTGTTGCAGGCACTACCCAGTAGGTGTATTGTTTGATCTTCACTGTGGTGGTGCTTCACTGCCTTGGGCCCTCACTGCACACTTCTCCCACTTCCCTGAACAAGACCTCATCCGCTGCCCCACAAGGTACAGTTACTAATACATCAAGTTCATCTTCACTCCCTTGCTGGACACTTCACTTATCAGACTCATATTTTGCTAATTTGTAAAGTGTTCTTGGATCTTGGAAATGATATTCTGAGTTTACCCTGATGGCTATATTCTGTGTGTTTTGGGGAAGGTGTGGGGGTGGTTGTGTTCTCAACAACAGCTCTTTGTGGTGGGATGTCAGTCTTGTATAGATCAAGATCATTATGTTGTTGTATTCCAGGGAGGTTGTGGAGTCACACTTCATGTCATCTTTAAAGGAAGCAGACGGCCTGAAGCATCGAGGACAAATCATCACAAACATGAAGAGTAAAGACCATAAACAACTTTGGATGGGCCTGTGCAATGGTACAGCTCCTTCTTTATTTGATATGTATTATATACCAGGCTTCATATTTTATCATACTTTACATATAGACTTACTTTCTGCATAAGATGCATCATAAATTCATAGGTTAGATGAATAACAGGAATTTACAGAGAGGTGTTATAATGCTGAGCAGCCTGCCTTTTTCCTATCAAAAAGATACTTGTCTGGTAGACTGTGTTGAATTGATAAATTGAGAAATCAAGTTTTTGAGGCATTGAACAATACTAAGTTTGTGTTACCCCAATCAGAAATTTTAGTGAGATGAGAAGTTAGGTTAGTTACTTCCCAAAGGGTTGGTTGTCAGTGAAAAGCCATGGTAAAGTACAGGGTAATATCATGAGAAGAAAAAGAGGGTGCAGGAAAACTAGCGATAAGTGCATGTAATGGCAGATGGTGCAGCATTTAAATCTCAGTTCATTGTGGGTGTTGAAGATACACACTTAGTGAGGTCTTACATGTACCAGTAATAATTTTCTAAAGCCTAATACTTTTTATAAACTTCAGATAAGTTTGACCAGTTCTGGGCCATCAATCGGAAACTGATGGAATCCACCCCAGAGGAAGGATTCAAGTTCATCCCATTCCGCCTGCACTGCCCCTTCCAGGCCCCCATCCAGCGGCTAATCCGGCCACTCACCGAGGATGGCCGCAGAGTCACTCTGGCTGACCTATTGATGGAATATTTGTCAGTGTTGTCACAGGAAGGTAAGATAAGTGCACTGGTTAACTGAGTTCATCTCTTATATGCACACACACACACACACACACACACAGACACACACACACACACACACACACACACACACACACACACACACACACACCGCGTAGTGTAGTGGTTAGCACGCTTGGCTCACAACCGAGAGGGCCCGGGTTTGCATCCTGGGCGCGGCGAGGCAAGTGGGCAAGCCTCTTAATGTGTATCAAGCCCCTGTTCACTTAGCAGCAAATAGGTACGGGATGTAACTCGAGGGGTTGTGGCCTCGCTGTCCCGGTGTGTAGTGTGTGATGTGGTCTCAGCCCTACCCAAAAATTGGTCTACATGAGCTCTGAGCTCCCTCCGTAGGGAAAGGCTGGCTGGGTGACCAGCAGGCGACCGAGGTGAATAACACACACACACACACACACACACACACACACACACACACACACACACACACATAGCAGACCTCACACAGAGCAGACGTGCTTGCCTTCGCTCCAGCAGCTGTTGGTGGCCTATTTGGCTGACCGGTTGTGGTATGCACATAGGGGAGTGGGGGGATATGTATTGTTGCTGTCTCCATAATTGATACAGTTACAAAAAGTGGTAGTGACAGTGTGGTGATTTTCCAAAGAGAAGAGAAACAAGCAAAAGAAAAATATGGAGCTGAACCGAACTGGTTTGTTTACACTGAAAGGGGCGCACTTCATGGACAAGGATTTCTATGGGTTCCAAGAGGAAGATACTGAGATTAACACGAAGATGTGGCAGAGGAGGGTGTTACACCTTGAAAATGAAATGGAGAAGTTAATGGAGAAATTCAAAGAGATGGAAGGAATACAGGAATGACAAGGTAATGAGATAAAGATACTGAAAACCGAAGATGTTGAGCTGAAAAATAAGTGTAAGGAATTAGAGTCAAAGGTAGAGGCTTGTAGTGAGAAGGTGAAAGGAGGCGCTGAAGCAGTGATCAATTTAGATGAACGACAAGAAAGACAAGAAGCATGGAAGGAACTTCAAGAAGAAAATAAATTACAATTTGAGAAGAAAGTAGAGGAACTAGAAAAACAACTGAATGAAAAAGGAACCACCCTACTCATATTCCTGACCGTCTTGGAGATACACCCAACATTCTTGACCTTTTCCTAACCTGTAATCCTGCTTATGCTGTCACCCTTTCTTCTCTGTTGGGTTCCTCCGATCACAATCTCATATCTGTATCTTGTCCTATTTCTCCAATTCCTCTTCAGGATCCTCCAAAGTGGAGGTGCCTTTGGCATTTTCTGTCTGCTAGTTGGGGAGACCTGAGGAGGTTTTGTGCTGATTTTCCTTGGAGTGATTACCGCTTCCGGGACAGAGACCTGTCTCTGTGTGCTGAGCGCATAACAGAGGTGATAGTGTCTGGCATGGAGGCATACATTCCTCACTCTTTTTCTCAACCTAAACCTTCCAAACCTTGGTTTAACTCGGCTTGCTCTCGTGCTATCCATGATAGAGAGGTGGCCCATAAAAGGTATTTAAGCCTCCCATCACCTGAATCTCATGTGCTTTATATTTCTGCCCGAAATCATGCTTTGTCTGTTTTTCAACTTGCCGAAAACTCCTTCATTCATAGAAAGTGTCAAAATCTTTCCAGATATAACTCACCTTGAGACTTCTGGCATCTAGCTAAAAACATCTCCAACAACTTTACTTCTTTATCTTTCCCTCCTGTAGTTCTACGTGATAGCACCAATGCCATCTCATCTATCTCTAAAGCTGAACTCTTTGCTCAAACCTTTGCTAAAAACTTTACCTTGGACGATTCCGGGCTTGTTCCTCCTTCTCCTTCCCCCTTTGACTACTTCATGCTTCCCATTAAAATCCTTCGTAATGATGTTTTCCATGCCCTCGCTGGCCTAAAACCTCGGAAGGCTCATGGACCTGATGGGGTCCCTCCTATTGTTCTCCGAAACTGTGCCTCCGTGCTTACACCTTGCCTAGTCAAACTCTTTCAACTCTGTCTATCTATATCTACCTTTCCTTCTTGCTGGAAGTTTACCCTGTTCCTAAAAAGTGTGACCGTTCTAATCCTTAAAACTACCGCCCTATTGCTTTAATCTCCTGCTTATCTAAAGTTTTTGAATCTATTCTCAACAAGAAGATTCTTAAACATCTATCATTTCACAATCTTCTATCTGATTGCCTGTATGGCTTCCAACAAGGCTGCTCTACTGGTGATCATCTGGCTTTCCTTACGGAGTCTTGGTCATCCTCTTTTAGAAATTTTGTAGCCCTAGACATGTCAAAAGCTTTTGATAGAGTCTGGCACAAAGCTTTAATTTCCAAACTACCCTCTTACAACTTCTATCCTCTCTGCAACTTCATCTCAAGTTTCTTTTCTGATCATTCTATTGCTGTTCTTCTCCTAAATCTATTAACAATGGTGTTCCTCAAGGGTCTGTCCTATCACCCACTCTCTTCATATTATTCATCAATGATCTTCTAAACCAAACTTCTTGCCCTATCCACTCCTATGCTGACGATACCACCTTGCACTTTACCAAGTCTTTCCATACACGGCCAACCCTTCAGGAAGTACACAGCTCACACAGGGAAGCCTCAGAATGCCTAACTTCTGATCTCTCTAAAATTTCTGATTGGGGCAAAGCAAACTTAGTGTTGTTCAATGCCTCAAAAACTCAATTCCTCCACCTATCAACTCGAAATAACCTTCCAAATATTTATCCCCTCTTCTTCAATGACACTCAACTGTCCCCTTCTCCTACACTGAACATTCTCAGTCTATTCTTTACTTGTAATCTAAACTGGAAACTTCACATCTCCTCTCTAGCTAAAACAGCTTCCATGAAGTTAAGTGTTGTGAGCCGTCTCCGCCAGTTTTACTCACCTCCCCAGCTGCTAACTCTATACAGGGGCCTCATCCGCCCATGTATGGAGTATGCTTCACAAGTTTGGGGAGGCTCCACTCATACAGCTCTATTGAACAGGGTGGAATCAAAAGCTTTTCGTCTTATCCACTCCCCTCCTCTGACTGACTGTCTTCAGCCTCTTTCTCATCGCCGCAATGTTGCCTCTCTTGCTCTCTTTTACTGCTATTTTCATGCTAACTGCTCTTCTGATCTCGCTAACTGCATGCCTCCCCTGCTCCTGCAGCCTCGCTGCACAAGACTTGCTTCTTCCTCTCACCCCTATTCTGTCCACCTCTCTAATGCAAGAGTTAACCAGTATTCTCAGTCTTTCATCCCTTTCTCTGGTAAACTCTGGAACTCTCTCCCTGCTTCTGTATTTCCACCTGCCTATGATTTGAACTGTTTCAAGAGAGAGGTATCAAGACACTCATTCCAATCTTTTGGCTCATGAATCTGAACTTTCCACTACAGTGGGCTTTTTTTGTTTAATTTTTGTTGCCCTTGGCCAACTCCCTTCTACATAAAAAAAAAAGAGAAGGTACAAGTTTCAGAAAAATAGTTGAAGAGCACTTGAATGAGGCTAAAATAACTGAAAAAAATAGTGAAAGTCATTAAGAGCAAAGAGTCCTTAGTAAGAGAAACTGTAGATAAGAAGAAATACATAATTGTATTTGGTCTGAAGGAAACTAAGGAGGTGAACAAGACAACAAGGAACAAAGAGCTGAGTGAAGTTATAAGAAAAGTGTTTGAGAAAGTCCAAGAGGAAAATAGATGCCTAAAGAATGAGGTGGAAGAGTTTCATAGGCTTGGGAGATTCAAAGGTGAAGACTTCAGGCCAATAAGGATTAAGTTTAAGTCCCAGAAAGATGCAGAGGAAGCTCTGGCAGGGGCCTGGAGACTGGCAGGGGAGGCAGCTCTAAAGAATGTGTGGCTGAGAAGAGGCTTAAATGAAAAAGAGAGAGAATTGTTAACTAATCTGAGGGAGGAGGTAAAAACGAAGAATGAGGAGAGAACGGAAGAGCAGAAGGGAATCTACTGGAGAATATTAGACATGAGAATATGGAAGTGGTACCTGAACAGGAAAGAGGACAAGCAGACAAACTAAAGAAGGGAAAGGGAGTTTGGAAAGTGGCATATACTAACGTCAATGGCATCATCTCCAGCACAAGGGATTTGAATGTTTATTTAGTGAAAAAAGCATCAAATATATTGGAACTCACAGAGAGACAAAATAAGTAGAATATATGGAAAAAAAGTAGATCAAATAAGAAAGGTGGAGGAGTGATGTTTATGGTAAAGAAAAGCTTTAAAGTGGTCGAAATAGAATATGGTGATGGATGAGTAGAGGTTTTGAAAATCAGCATGGAAAATAGACTGGGTAACAGGCATCAATTTATAGTGACCTACGTACCACCTAAGACTAATGCGTGGTCTAATGATGAATATGAAGAAATGATAAAAAAAACAAAGAATTGCTTAAAAAAATGCTGAAAGGGAATAAAGTGGTTATGATGGGAGACTTTAATTGTAAGGAGGTGTGCTGGGAGGAATGGTATACCAGTGGATCAGAATCTTCATGGGGAAATAAATTATTAAAATTGGCAATGGACAATGCTCTAACATAGTGGATAAGTGAAGATACCAGATTCAGTAATGAAGGAGAAACATCAAGGCTAGACCTGATGTTCAATAAAGAACTGGAAGGAATTGAAGATGTTAACATAGGATGCCCAGTAGCCAAAAGGGCTGTAATGTTGTTGAAGTAGTAGGAAATAAAAGAAAGGAAGAACACCGTGCAGAAAGATTAAACTGCAGCAAGACAGATTTTGAAAATATGAAAATTTTTTTTCAGGAAGAGAGATGGAACAAATTCTATGAGGCCACAAATGTACATGAAAAAATGGGAAGAATTCCTAAAAATTTACAAGGAGGCAGAAGAGAAGTTTGTGTCTAAAAGGAGGAAGAGGATGACAGGTGAAAAAGAATGGCTCAGCTTAAGATGTGAGACGGCAAGAAGGAAAAAAGAAGACTCGTGGAACAAGTGGAGAAGTAGAAGAACAAACCTTTGGAATAATTACAAGCAAGCAAGAAATGATTATGTGATGGTCCTTAGAGAAGAACAAAGACAGTTTGGGAAAGACATAATTGACAGATGTAAGAATGAACCCAAACTTTTCTATAGATTTGTGAATGGAAAATTAAAAAGAAAAACTGGATTAGATAAATTAAGGGTGGATGGAGAAATTTATGAAGACCCAAAAGCGATGGTAGATGTGATAAATAGGAGCTTCAATGAGGTTTTTATGGAAGGAAATGCTGAAAATCCATCAAATTACAGACCGGTGTCGTTGACGAGCGTGGTTGCTAAAATTTGTGAAAAGATAAAAGATAAATGGACCAAGTTTCTGGAAGATAATAGAATCTGCACGAACTGTGAGTTTGGGTTAGAAAGGGTAGATCTTGTACAACTAACTTGTTATGTTATTATTCAAGAGTGATTGATACAATACAGGAAAGGAATGGTTGGGTTGACAGCATTTATTTAGATCTAAAGAAAGCATTTGATAAGGTACCACACAATAGACTCCTATGGAAACTGGAAAAAATTGATGGTATTAATGGGAAGTTGATGGAATGAATGAAGAATTTTTTAGAAAACCGAGAGACCAACCATCAATGTGGAACCCAGTTTTAAGTGGAGTCCCACAAGGATCAGTGTTAGCACCAATTATGTTTGCAGTTTATATTAATGATATGGTAGAAACTAAGTTTCTATACATGAGTAATTGAAGGAATTGATAACAGAGATGGATGGGTGGATGCTGTCTACCTAGATATCAAAAGATAGAGAAATGAGAGCTGTAATCAGGGAAGCAACTTCAAGTTGGAGAAATATATTAAGTGGAGTACCACAGGGATCAGTCTTAGCACCCATAATGTTCCAGATACATGTAAATGATATGTAGTGTGGCTTGACCAGCTATATGAATCTGTTTGCAGGTGATGCCAAATTAATGAGAGTTGTTAAAAACACTGATGACTGTCGAGAGCTACAAGGAGATATAGACAAGATTGATGAATGGAGTAAGAGGTGGAAACTGGATTTTAATGCAAAAAAAGATCTTGGGGTGGTGATATAAGATACACTGAGCCCAGAACAGCACATTAATCAACTATTTGGATCAACATACAGAATATTAACCAATATTAGGGTGGCTTTCTACTACATGGATAAGGATATGATGAAAAAAATTCTAAACAGTTTGATACGTCCGAGGTTGGAATATGCAGCAGTGGTGTGGTCACCTAATGTGAAATAGGATGTAAGGAAATTAGAAAGGATCTAAAGAGTGGCCGCACAAATGGTACCAGAATTAAGAGAGCTAACTTATGAAAACAGATTAAAAGAAATGGGACTGCCGATTCTGCAAGATAGGAGGGAGAGAGGAAATCTAATAACTCTATATAAGATAGTAAATGGCATTGAAAAGCTGGACAAGCAAAACCTGGTGATGATGGAGGAAGAAACCAGACAGATGAGAGGACACTCAAGGAAAATAAAAAAAGTCGGTGTTTAGACACAAAAAAATAGTTTTCCACCTAGAATTGTGGACACTTGGAATGGATTAAAAGAGGAGGTTGTTAATGCTACCAATATACATAAATTCAAGGAAATGTTGGATATATGGAGATATGGAGACAGGACACTATGAGCCCCACTTGAACCCTGTATAATACAACTAGGTAAACACACACACACACACACACACACACACACACACACACACACACACAACACACACACACACACACACACAACACACACACACACACACAACACACACACACACACACACACACACACACACACACACACACACACACACACACACATACCACGTAGTGTAGTGGTTAGCACGCTCGGCTCACAACCAAGAGGGCCCGGGTTCGAGTCCCAGGTGCAGCGAAGCAAATGGGCAAGCCTCTTAATGTGTATCTGGCCCCTGTTCACCCACACAGCAGCAAGTAGGTACGGGATGTAACTTGAGGAGTTGTGGCCTCGCTGTCTCGGTGTGTAGTGTGTGATGTGGTCTCAGCTCTACCTGAAGATCGCTCTATGAGCTCTGAGCTCTCTCCATACACAAAAGGCTGGCTGGGTGACCTGCAGGCAACCATGACAATGAATACACACAGCCTCTGTATAGCAGCATTTGTTTGGGTGAATGATAAAGTCAACCACAGTTTGGGAGATGAATATTATTGTGGGTGTGATAGCTAGTGACTGAATAGGGATGACCAGTGACTCTCTCTCTCTCTCTCTCTCTCTCTCTCTCTCTCTCTCTCTCTCTCTCTCTCTCTCTCTCTCTCTCTCATGCAGATTGTAGCATTTCATAGGTGGCTTGAAATCTAATCCTGTGTGAGACAAGATATTCAATGTAAAGTTGAGTAAATGATCTTTACACCACCAAGATACACAAAAATATATAAGTTATTTGTTTGTAGAGTATGTTGAGTAATTTGAAAGGTATGGATATTCATTCATTAGATACCTTAGTATTTCTCCTCCCAGGTGTTCCATATGTTTAGCAGACCACCAGTTGTGCAAAAATATTTTCCTTAATGACAATGATTTCTTTCTGGTGCAGGTGACCGTGTAGTGATCCAAGGCATTGAGGTGCCGCATGACACACCTCTGCAGTGGCTCAGTGAACACCTCAGTCACCCCGACAACTTCCTCCACATCTGCTACATTCCTCTCCAGTCTTGAAGAAAACCACACTTTCTTGCCCCTTCATTACTGGGAATCATTGACTCCAGATCTGGAAGCATTTTTTACACTGTGATATTATGCTGGTGTTGTCTCACTTGATGCCTCACTTGAAGATGAATACCATTCTTTTCATATGCTTTCTGAGATCAGTATAGTATTAAATAAGTAATGTTATTTTTATGTGATATTCATCATATGCGAATTATATGAATGTATGAATAATGCAAGTGCTGCTGCCAGTTTTTATTCACCCTCCTAATTGTTAACTCTGCAGGGCATTATCTGCCCTTGTATGGTGTATTCTTCCCATGAATAGGGTGGAATCTAAAACTTTTTATCTTGTCAACTTCCCTCCCTTGACTGATCGTCCTCAGCCTCTTTCTTGTTGTTTTAATGTTGCATCTCTTTCTATCCTCTACTACAATTTTCACGCCAACTGCTCAGGTGTCTCATGGTGTGACCTTGGCTTGGTGTGACACGTAGCATGTCCTCCCACCAAGTTGAAGTTCTTCCTTTTGTGGTGAAGCCCCAGCTTTAGCAAAAGGTAAATACATATTGGTTTTCAGTAGATTGTGATTGCAATCTTAGTGATGTTTTTCCATAATAACTCATAATGTAGTCAATCAAAGTAAAATTAGGATTGAACTACATTTATATGTCATATGTGATGGCTTATAAGTTTAGATTATTCTGAGGTAACTGGTCTCTTCAATTTCAGTTGAGGTATTTTATGATTCATAAGTGGCTGCAGTGTAGTCATAGAATATTAGTTTTTTAATGCTTCTGAATACATAATGGTTTTACACCATCAGAGTCGAAGGCTGCTGTGTTTCCTCCATTGTCACCTGTAATGGCATTACAAAATTATAGGTACATAAAAACTTTAAAATAGATGTTTATAATTTATTTGAATTACAGGATAAAGAGAGGAGACAAAAAAACTTTTATGAAAATATAGCTCATATATTGTTTTGAGACATGTAAGCAAAATAGTTCTTTTTATTCTTGGTGTCGTCCCAAGTAATTCATCACCATGGGAGGGAGAGAGCCTCTCCTTGTACAATATTTCCCAAATGAAATTGTTTACATTTTGACAAACTTTGATATTATAAGTATGGATAAGATTTTTTGTTTCTTCAGAGAACAGTTTTTGGGAAAGGAAAGATGAAATTAAATGGTGTCAATGTATCCCACCACTCATGTGACCAGTGGAGCAGAAGCCATCAGGGTAGTGGATAGTGGTGGTCACGGCTCACTCAGTACAGGATAAAGACTATCGTCTGTAGTTCATCCAGCTCAGTTCATTGCAATAATACTGTACTGCCATTAAGTAAACAGGAATAGATGAAAACTATACACACCAACTGATTATAGAAACTGTAAGTGCTTTGCTATCATGAAATGTCACTGTTGAAAATCTGCAATACTTGACTCAAAATTATGTCAGTGAAAAGAAGCAAGGAGTGTTTTCAGTCAGTCGGAAAATCAGATTCACAAATTCGTATGGGACCCAAGTTGTCAGCTTCCTTTGTCATGTGTGGCACTATCTTGCTTTATTCTTGTCATGAACTGGCCTCATTCATACTTGTGCTCCTGGATTGTTTCACAAGGCACTCTTCATAATGTACATGTTTCCAGATAACAGACCAAGGGAATAGGCAAGGCATTTTATAGAAGTCAACATAATTGATGTGAACTGAATCTGCACTCTTTTTTAACCTACGATGGTGTCAAGGCCCCTCAGCTTTGACCTGGGGTTTGCATTTCTCCGACAGGTAAGGATATCTCTGGGAAGGAGTTTGCAATGTCACGTGGCTATTTATTTTCATTCATAAATATTACGTTGATGAAAATCTAGACATCACCAAACAGTTGATGATGAAAAAAAATGCTACAATTGAAAATACGTCTCTGTTCCAGCAATGTGATTTCCAGGTGTAACATGTCATTTTTTCTGAATATTCTGTGCTTGTAGTGAAGTGTAAATTAAATGGCCAAAAATGACACATTTTGTTATTAATGTAATTGGAAATTTATTGGAAAGATATTCCTAGTTATTTTTTTATCCATCATTTCTCAAAATATTTATTCCTGGAAAGTTTTATCTATGAATGAAAATGATACTTAGTGCATTTTATGTTGACTATTGCCATTGGTATGTCAACAGACATTACTATGGGAAGACTTCATATCTTGATGCTATTTCTGTTTACAATTCTTTAATTCAATTCACTTTCATCTTACTAATAGTGTATGGACAGAAAAGTTATTTGTGCTTAGCATCTAATCTTTTTCATATAACAATATTGCTACAATGATAATGAAAGAAAGGTTGTTATTCAATAGCAGTAGAGACACTCCAGCCTATCAGAGAAAGCTATCATGGGTGGCCTTGCTAGAATCAATACAGTAAAGGCAATGCTATGAAGACGACTAATTTACATCCACTTGGCTTAGACACAGTAAGTCAGAGAGGCCACAGCTATTCAGCAGGCACAGAGGGAATGTTGTGCCGGTTGTAGTGGTACGTGTTGTAATTGTGGCCTGTCATGGCAAGGATGTACGGATGCATGTTGGGCGGCATGCACTTTGGATCCTCCATCACACTGCGCTGTAACACAGAGAACATTGCATGAGTTACTTCAACAACTTTATACACTTTGATGAGTACATTCTCTGGCATACCAATTATTTAAGATTATGTATAGAAATTTATTTCTTACTCTCTTTGGAAAGGACAGATGAGTGGCATTGTGGTGTTGGTATGATTTAAGTTTCCAAGACGACAATAATGAAAAAAATGAAGTATTAGTTACTTTGTGCAGTAGTAATATGCTATTCTCTGTGTTTTTGCCATACTTTCTATAGTACAACACTCATGGCAATTGCTCATCTTGTTACAAAACTGTTCATAATTTTTTAATTGGAACCCAGAGTTGAAACTTGCTGTACATGTTATGTTTGTAGAGTTCTCTCATCCTAAAAACTCAAAATTATTAGTTGAATGTTTGCTTAATAATTGTATGAATTTGGTTTCAAATTGCCCCATACATGCTCAGGTGATCTGTCCAGGGCCTGAACAACACTGGGCTGACAGCCGCCAGAGTGTCATCCACACACTCTTCAGGCTGCCTCAAAGGACAGCTCAGTTCTAGCAAAACACCATGGAATGATGATGGGCTCTCCCATGGGGCACAGAAGAAGTAGACCTAATTATGACACTAACTATTGCATAGAATCGGCCTTTAAAAAGACCAAGAAGAGGAGAAAAAGGAAAGTAGGACCAATGGCTGCAGTCTTTTTTTACTTTATCTAAATAGTCTTTTGATTTGATTTTTCAGACATGGATTCTCCTCTGTGGCACAGAGGGTGCTTAATGCAGCAGATATATTATGTCTTTAGTATGCCATAGTATTGTAGTGATGTGTCCTCAAGGCTGCCTCAAGTATCCATATGCACTCAGTTTTGCCTGAACAGTTCCATTTTGCTCAGGCACTGGACAGATTGTCTGAGTGTTTATGGAGGTGTGTGCATATAATGGTGTTTACTGATGATATGCATGCAGAACAGTACAAACAAGTGTTTCTTACCCCATACAGTTTGGAAGACCATTTAGGCTTGCAGGTGAGGCCACCACCACATGGACAGGAATATGTGTACACTCTTGAACCATAGTAGTTCCTTAGACGGTTCCCTGGGGCACAGTACTCGCCTGAGAAGAGATAGAGGTTATTACTTCTTTATTCTTTTATTCCAAAGACTCCATTTTTGTCCTACCTAGTTAGGATGACTGTCATCATCTAGTTTTGATCAGTCCCACATCACATGATGGCACTGTGCAATCATTGTTTTGGCATGTTCACCTATCATTGAGTAACAAGAGTGGATATAATATAAGAATGATCTTTGATTTGGTGAACATGAAGCATAAGAAATTAGTTTAAAAGTATCAAGAACAGCATGAAAATTACTAACTAGATTGCCAATTGAAGGCATTAATGTAAGTGGATTCCTTTGTAGACAACCATAATTTTGTACTGAGAATTTGAATATTTTGAATTAACTATTTTGACAGTGGTGTGACATACAATTTCATTTTGAATTAGTTGTTATTGTTAGTTTCCATTTACCTCATTCTTGATAAGAATACAAGTTCTAAATTACAATTCTAAATTATCTCCATTCCCTTTCTTTAGATTTAGAGTCACATTGTATCTTAACATGATCAATACACAAACACAATAATAAAGTTGTTGATAAGGTTGTCAAGAGTTCAGTGTGGAGTGTGGCACTCACCCATCTGTGTCATGGGCTGGCACACTCCTGAGGGGCGCCGGTGCCTGTAGCCTGTCATGAGGCAGCAGCCCTGAATACAGTCGATGTTGTCATTGCATGACACGCCATCCACTGGCTTGAACATGAGTCCCTGCAAGAATTAAGAATTGTTTAATCTCCTACCCACTCAGAAAGCCTGTGGCATTTGGCACTCATTCTCTTGGCAGAGTAGCCATAATATGGTACTTACACATTAATCTCCATGACAAATCATAGTCTATAGCACTCACTGACTCCCATGACAGTAGACAGTGTATGGCACTCACTCACTCCCATGACAGTAGACAGTGTATGGCACTCACTCACTCCCATGACAGTAGACAGTGTATGGGCACTCACTGACTCACTCCCATGACAGTAGACAGTGTATGGCACTCACTGACTCCCATGACAGTAGACAGTCTATGGCACTCACTCACTCCCATGACAGTAGACAGTGTATGGCACTCACTCACTCTCATGACAGTAGACAGTGTATGGCACTCACTCACTCCCATGACAGTAGACAGTGTATGGCACTCACTCACTCCCATGACAGTAGACAGTGTATGGCACTCACTCACTCCCATGACACAGTAGACAGTGTATGGCACTCACTCACTCCCATGACAGTAGACAGTGTATGGCACTCACTCACTCCCATGACAGTAGACAGTGTATGGCACTCACTCACTCCCATGACAGTAGACAGTGTGGCACTCACTCCCTCCCATGACAGTAGACAGTGTATGGCACTCACTCCCTCCCATGACAGTAGACAGTGTGGCACTCACTCCCTCCCATGACAGTAGACAGTGTATGGCACTCACTCACTCCCATGACAGTAGACAGTGTATGGCACTCACTCACTCCCATGACAGTAGACAGTGTATGGCACTCACTCACTCCCATGACACAGTAGACAGTGTATGGCACTCACTCACTCCCATGACAGTAGACAGTGTATAGCACTCACTCACTCCCATGACAGTAGACAGTGTATGGCACTCACTCACTCCCATGACACAGTAGACAGTGTGGCACTCACTCCCTCCCATGACACAGTAGACAGTGTATGGCACTCACTCCCTCCCATGACAGTAGACAGTGTGGCACTCACTCCCTCCCATGACACAGTAGACAGTGTATGGCACTCACTCCCTCCCATGACAGTAGACAGTGTATGGCACTCACTCACTCCCATGACAGTAGACAGTGTGGCACTCACTCCCTCCCATGACACAGTAGACAGTGTGGCACTCACTCCCTCCCATGACACAGTAGACAGTGTGGCACTCACTCCCTCCCATGACAAAGTAGGAGGGGTAAGACTCAAGGGTAATGTCTTTAGTCTATCCCGGAAAGTAAGATTGAAAAGTCATTAAAGACTATTTCATGAAAAATAAGAGAGAGAGAGAGAGAGAGAGAGAGAGAGAGAGAGAGAGAGAGAGAGAGAGAGAGAGAGAGAGAGAGAGAGAGAATATACCCCCAAAACCTCACACAAATTATCTCTGACCCTCCCTCTTCCTATCTCTCCTCCTCCTCCTCCTCCTCCTCCTCCACCACCTCGTTCTCGTCCTCGGGCTTATCCTGCTAGCCAATACAAGTAACAATGGCAGCAGGGCGTGGGCGTTTTCAGTTATAATTGAGCACTGATGGAGAGAGGACGTCACTCCGCCGCTCTGCCACGTGACTCCTAATTGGTGATATCTTGTATGTGTGTGTTCATTTATTTGTTTACTTTCTCGATTGGTGGAAGAAATGAACGAAAGGGAAGAGAAAAGGGAAAGGAAGTGAAGGGAAGGTTTTAAGGGTAGAGTAAGGAAGAGAAGGGAAGGTCTAAAGGGTGAAATAAAGCAGGGAAGAGAAGGGAAGGGAAGTAAGGTTTAAAGCGTAAAGTAAAGGGTAAAGTAAGGGAAGGAAGAGAACAGAGAAGAGAAGAGAAGATTTAAAGGGTAAAATAAAACAGGGAAAAGAAGAGAAGAGATGGAAAGTAAGGTTTAAAGAGCATAATGAAGAAGAGAAGGGGAAAAAAGGGAAAGTTTAAAGGGTAAAGTAAGGAAAGGAAAAAAAGAAAAGGTTTGAAGCGTAAAGTAAGGAAGGAGAATAAGAGTAAAGGGAAATAAAGGGGAGAAGAGTAGAAAATGGAAAGAAAAGTAAGATAGAAGGGAAGGAAAGAGAAAGAGAGAAGAAAAATGAGTGATTAAGATAAGGACTGTTTTTGTGTGT
>CM035179.1:17203860-17226187 GCA_020233015.1 Callinectes sapidus
GAGAGAGAGAGAGCACGTAAAACACAAAAAAGAAAAAAAAGAAACTAGAATACGAAAAAAAAAAACAAATTAAACAAAAGAAAATCACAAGAAAAAAACAACAACCCAGAACAGAACCAAACGAATAAAAAAAAAAAAAAAAAAAAAGAGAGAGAGAGAAAAATGCACAACAGAATACCCAATAAACAAGGAGAGAAAAAAAAAGTACAGCACCATCTCATTAGCTCTCCCCCCATTCTCGAGTGCACCCAGACAAGATGGCGTCAATTTGGTGGAGATAAATACTTCCAATTACACCGCCTTAGTATGCGTACATCTTGCCGGCGCTGCGGATTTCCCTAAGGGCTCGCCGGACGGAGGAAGCGGGCGGTAAGTGAGAAATAATCCTGCCTCTTGTTCATTACTCACCCTTGCTTTGCCGGGAAGGGAAGTGGAGGAGGCTGGAGGAAGCTGGAGAAGGCGAGACGAAGTATGAAGGGTGGGACAGAGAAGTGGGTGTAAAAGGTAATATAGATCATGGGTGTGTGTGTGTGTGTGCATGTGTGTGTGTGTGTGTGTGTGTGTGTGTGTATGTGTGTGTGTGTGTGTAAAGAAATGGAGGAGGCAATAGACACCTGCCGAAACGATAATTACTCCCATTGAGGTCTAATAGCACTGGTTCAGGGGGGGGGGTGCTGTGAACTTATCATTAAAACCAGCTGTGACATCATTGAACGTTTCCTTTTATGTCTCACAACACAAGGGGGCAGTCACAGCCTGCACTCTAAAAGGTAACTCTTTTTCTTCACACAAAACTACATGCACCAACTACACTTGCATTCTTGATAAAAAAATGAAATGAAATTAATCATGAAAATAGAAAAAAAGAAAAACTCCTTTTTTAATGAAACTTTATTTTGCCCTTAGCTAGGTCCTTCTTACATTAAAACACACACACATAAATAAATAAATGAATAAATAAATAAATAAATAAATAAGATATATAAAAATAAATGAACAACACAGCCCTCCAAAACACTCCAAGTAAGAGGAAAACAGTGATATGCCCCCCTCTTTTTTCCCCCCTCTTATACTGATACAGGCAATTAGAAAGTTACTACTGTTTTCTTGATATTGGAGCTGCGTACCTGTTGACGAAAACACAACTTAGATAAAATCAACAAAGAGTATCAAGGACAAACTTTTGTGTTCTGTGTGGGTGCCTTCTGAGGTGATCAAGTCCTGGGTATACTGCACCAAGGAATCTGTCTACTCAATTATAACCATTTCTGTATCCTGCACACCTGGAGAAGCTTCGTAATGGGACTTATGAGTATCATGTTTCCTGCTCACACGTACATTTAAAACAAATTCAAAGTCAGAGCCGAGATTGTTTCGGTGAGATGGAAGTCAAGAACAGTTTGGAGACGAGGAGGAAGAAGGTTGTTGATGCCATACCAAGTGGAATAGGTTTAAAGAAGAAGAAGAAGATGATGATGATGAAGAAGAAGAAGAAGAACAAGAACAAGAAGAACAAGAAGAACAAGAAGAAGAACAACAACAAAAACAAAGAGAAGAACAAGAGGCAAAAAACAAGAACAAAAACAAGAAGACGAAGACGAAGACGAAGACGAAGAAGAAGAAGAAGAAGAAGAAGAAGAAGAAGAAGAAGAAGAAGAAGAAGAAGAAGAAGAAGAAGAAAAAAGTGCGCGAAAAATTAGAGAAAATCCACGTTAATTTGGCATGTTACAAGATTAAAGTTTATAAGTATAACCGAACGATAAACATAATGAAGACAAAATGTAGAGAGCGTAGATGCGGTGGGGGAGGTTGATATACAGTACAGGGAAAAGAGAAAGACGGGCAAGGTTCGGATTGCCAGGGTAGGGTGGGTGGGATAAATATTAGGGGTATGTTAGTTAAGTGGAGAGGAAATAAGGGCCATGAAAGGGGGACGTTTATATATTTGTTAGGCGAAAGTAAAGGTGAATAAGAGGAAAGGAGAGAAACGATTAAGGTTCAGAATTCCCACGGTAGGGTATGTGGGATGAATAGTAAAGGTATGTTAGTTAATTCTTTCACTGCGATACGAAACAATTAAGAAAATAAATGGCAATGTATGAGATCTCTATTAGTATCTGATATAAAGGAAACCATAAAGAAGAGTATATTTTGCAATTTCTCCCCATTTTAGAGATTTTAAACACTGGAATAAATAAAGATGTCGTAGAGTGATCAGTTGTTAAGGAATGATGGAGCAAATAACAGTGAAAGGGTTAAGTGGAGAGGAAAGAAGAGTCATTGGGGAGTTTATCCATATGTTAGGTGAGAGTAAAGGTGAATAAGAAAAGGGAGAGAAGTTAAGGTAGATAGGATGGAATTCAGGATTGCAAGGGTCGGATGGGTGGGATAAAAAGGAGGGGCATGTTAGTTGAGTGGAAAGAAGAATGTTTATCTCTTTGTTAGCAAAAGTAAAGGTGAAAAAGAGAAAGGAGAGAAGTTAAGGCAGATAGGATTGGATTCAGGATTACCAGGGATTGGATGGATAGGATAAAAAGGAGGGGTATGTTTGTTAAGTGAGAGAAAGGAAGGACCATTGGCATATCTATCTATTTGTTAGCAATAGTAAAAGGGAATATTAATAAGAAGAGAAGTTAAGGTAAATATGATGGGATTCAGAACTGCCAGGGCTTGGGTGGGTGGGATAAAAATGAGTATGGTAGTCAAGTGAAGGGGAAAGGGGGCAGAGATGATATTTATTAGTTAGGCGAGAATAAATAAATAAATAAATAAATAAATAAATAAGTAAAAAAAGGGAGAGAAATTAAAGTACATAGGATGGGATTCAGGATTGCTAGGTTCTGGGTGCGTGGGATATATAGGAGGATGTTAGTTAGGTGGAGAGTAAAGTGGGGTAGAAAGCAGGCCGGGGGGATGTTATTTATTCGTTAGGCGAGGATAGAGAGGAATGAGAGGAATGGGAGAGGTTTAGGTAGATAGGATAAGGTTCACAATTGCCAGGTTCGGATAAGTAGGAGTATGTTAGTTAAACGGAGAGGAAAGGATGGTAAGGGGGGGGAGGGGGTATTTATTCGTTAGGCGAGGATAAAGGTAAATGAGAGGAAGGAGAGAAATTAAGGTACATAGTTAGGGAGGAACATAAAACTTAGTGCATCCCTTCCTCAGCAAACCCGGCGGAGGCTTCCCTGTTAAATTGCCTCAGCGAATTACTCGTACATACACACAGACCCTTCCTCGCCGCAGCACTTCCCCGGCGCACTACAGCCTCACGCACCATATTTTCCGTTCCGTCTGTCCTAATTATCCTCACTTTATCGCAACATAGCGTATTTTAAGGCCCAGTTTTCTCCACTACGTTTATCTTATCAGTAATTAACTTATGTGTCTTTAGAAGCAAATTACCGTACGAGAATTGTATTAAAGATCTGTTCTTAATTGTCTCCTGTGAACTAAATAGCAAAGGACAAATTGCTTAGTTATGCTTGTTATGTTTACTCCAAGTGCCATTCGATCATAATTTGCTTATCTATTAACAAAACTGTATAACACTTATCCTTGTCTGTCTCCAGTGAACTACATGACACATAAATGACATAGTTACTCTTGTTATTCTTATTCCCAGTGACGCATAACCATCACATGCATTTTTTATCGTCGCCATTACTAGAAAATCACAAAAAATAACCATCACTACTTGTTTACGATTTAGGCCAAATAAATATTTCAATCTGAAGCACACTTGTTACTGCTATCCATCACGACACACTAGCACTCACACACTTATATTGGCGGTGCTCTAAAGAAAATACTTGGAAAAATTGTGGAAAAAAAGAAATAGAGATTAGGTTCAGTTAGGTTAGGTTTGGTTAGGTCATAAGATAAAAAAAAAACTAAGGCATTCAGTATTCTCGTTACTCTTTTTCCTGTTACTTTCTTCTCTGTTATTTTTCTTCTTGTTACTGTTTTTTTTTCCATTACTTTTTTTTTATTAACACAATGTGAGCTTTTTATGTGATTTTAGTTTAAAGGAGATCACTATGGAGACCTCCTATCTGAATGCCCTTCTTTTCCATGTTATCTTTTTTTCCCTATTAGTTTCTATCCTACAATCTTAATTGGCTCAGTAACCCATCTTGTTACTTTTTTTCCTGTTCCTCTCCTTTATGTAACTTTTCTTCTCGTTGTTGTTTTTTTCATTACTTCTTCATGTTACTTTTTTCCTATTACTTTCTATCCTACAATCTTTTCGCATCGGCTCAGCAACCCATCTTTCTGCTACTTTCCTTTTTGTAACCTTTCTTATTATTGTTTTTTTTTCATTGCTTCCCCATGTTACTCTTTTTCCTATTACTTTCTGTCCTTCTATCTTTATCGGCTCAGTAGCTCATCTCGTTATTTTTTCCTTATTACTTTCCTTTTTGTTACTTTTTCTTCTTGTTAGTGTTTTTTTTTCATTACTTCTCCATGTTACTTTTTTCCTGTTACTTTCTGTCCTTCAATCTTTATCGGCTCAGTAATCCAGGCACTGCCACGCCGTGACTCAGACCAAGCAATGCATTCCCATTCCTTCAGTTCTCTCATGCGCAGTCCTCACTAAGCCGGCGACTCTATCCAGTGTAAAATCAAGGTAAAATTATCCAGGCAGAATTAATGTGCGTGCGTCCTTACAAGGGCCGGAGAAATGGGCTAATCTCATATAAAATTCATATAATTAGCGCGATAGACATTACGGAGCATTAGCTCTTAATTATGAAGGAAGACATGAGGCTGAGAATTATGTACGAGGAGGGAGGGGAAGGGAGGGAGAGGGAGGGGAAGGGAGGGAGAGAGAGAGAGAGGGAGAGAGCGTGTGAAAGATGGCACAAGGAAAGGAGAAAATTACACGGGGAATTTTTCAATGTTTTTATAGATTTTGTGATAATTAACGTATGTAGTGAATTAGATGGCATATTACATTATCTACTTTCTTTTATGATCTCATGCGATTATATTTGAAATATTAAATATATTAGTGTATTATTATTATTATTATTATTATTATTATTATTATTATTATTATTATTATTATTATTATTATTATTATTATTATTATATTATTGTTATTATTATTATTATTATTATTATTATTATTATTATTAGTAGTTGAAAGTAGTAGTAGTAGTAGTAGTAGTAGTAGTAGTAGTAGTAGTAGTAGTAGTAGTAGTAGTAGTAGTAGTAGTAGTAGTAGTAGTTTTAGTAGTAGTAGCAGTAGTAGTAGTAACATCACCAATAATACAAAAAATAAAGAATGAGTGAAAAAAGACATGAAGTAAGGAAAGCAGAACGTTAGGCAGGGCGCAGGAATTAAGGAGGAAGAGAATTCGCTAATGAGAAGAGCGTCCGTACATACACACTGGAATAAACCCGCGACTCGGCCCTGCTGCTGCAAAGGCGAGGGAGCGCAGGACTTCCTCAACACCACCACACCACTGCGGCCAGACACCCATTGCGTCGCCGGGGGTTGAGTTCGGGTTATCGGGAGGAATTGAGGGCGCGGGCTGCTCCATCAAGGCGGGGCGACACACAGTTGGGCCCACTCACTCCCCCCATGTAAGAAAAATCCTTTGTCAAACTTTGTAACTCGAGATTGGAAAAGTTCTGCCAGAAATGAGGCGTCGGTTCGTGAAATACCTGCTCTTTGACTCCCACGGAATGACTACGGACGCTCCCAAGGTCAATAGAGGTACGGACACAAGCACCAGATTTAGAAAGGACGGTCCGGGCACGGCTCGCTGGGCTGCTGAGTGGCTCTAGCTGCTCTCCTCCACTTGCACAAACCTTCTCTTTTCGCTCACTTGGACGTGTATGTTTAACCCCTTCTATACTGAGACGCATTTTCATATTCATTCTACTTATTATTTGTTAATTTCATACAGCTTCAGAAACTCGTGTGGGAGTTAAAGTATGTAGTAGATATTCTGGCCATTAATCTTCTGATCGTCATAGACCCTTGTTAATTTCAATAAAACAGTTTAATCATACCTAAAACTCGTGATAAGAATGTGTCCCAGTACTGAAGGGATAAATGCAACAGTGATGGTTTTTCTTCGTTTTTTTTTTCCGGTGTTTCTTCGTCTTTATATCCCACTCGCACCAATTTATGCCGCCAGTATTTTCTTTGGTAAGATGTACGCACTGGTATATCGATACATGCGTGGCGTAGTAATGTCAGTACAGCGTTTGTAAAATAACATCTATTTCAAGCATTGTTTTCGCTTACATCTTCAACCTATTTTACCTTTACAGACGTTCTTCTTAATAAATAAATAAAAAAAAAAAAAAACTAATTTACCCGTATATAAAAACAAAATTCTAAAATAATCTTGCGTTCTAATTTCAATACACACACTGATGCAGTTCAAGCGACCTCCACCCAACCTTTCCAGACGTTTTCCTTTTTAGACAAACAATTATCTACCATATATAAAAAAAAACTTCCAAACGAAAACTTGCCTTCTAATTTCAAGACACACACACACACACACACACACACACACACACACACACACACACACACACACACACACTGATGCATTTAAAGTGGCCTGGATTCATTCGCCCTGCACATTCAAGGCAGGGGAGGTACGACAGACAGACAGACACCAGGCCATTGCCCTTCCTGCATCTTGTCCCCCCACAAACATTTTATCCCTTCCCATTTATCAATTCATTTTCACGGATATCTTTCCATCCACGTACTTGTTCTCGCCCTGACTTTTATCTACAATACTTTTCCCTTATCGAACACGTCATTCTTTAATTTGCTTCTTTATGGATGTTTTCCTCTAGAGTCTATGTTCTTTGAATATAACCTACTCGATTTTCTCAGCCGTGTCAAGAGAACCATTGAAAAATACTTTTTGCTCCGAGTGCGGGTAAACATCACTTACGGTCGGCCTTGTCTCTCCGTTAATTTTCGCGTTTCTTTCGCTAATTCTCTTTAGTTTGACATTTGTGGAGTTATATACGTGTTTATCTATTATCTATCTATATTCTTTGCATATAACCCACTCAATTTCTTAGCTATGTCAAGAGAACCATTGAAAAATACCACTACTTGCTCCGAGTGGGGAGTAGACATGACTTACGGTCGGCTTTGTTCCTTCCACTTATTTTACGGGTGTTTTCTTTCGCTAATCAGGTTATTTGTGACATTTATGGGATTATATACATCTTTATCTACAGTCTATCTACGTTCTTTGCATATAACCTACTCGATTTCTTAGCTGCGTCAAGATAAACATGGAAAAATACAACCACTTTTTGGCAGCTGTTAAAATAATACTATGCTAGTTCCAAGCCAGCCATGCATGAGGGCGGTTGGGGTGTGTGTGGGGTGTCCGGCGGGATGGAGGCGAGTCAGTGTGTCCTGGGGTAAAGTGCGGGGAGGTGCGCTGCGTCTAACCTATTGAAAAGCCTCTGCTTGAGCGGATACGGGCGATTTCAACCTGAAAAACCCTCTGTTCAAAGAAAATAGCGGTATTTCACCATGTTTTTGCCACTGTAGTGGCGTATTAAGACGATCTTTACCTGAAATACTGTAGGGTTCAAGTGACCAGCCGTGTATCAAGGTTTATGTAAGGTGAGTCACCACCCAACACCCGCAGCGCCATCTTGGATTCTTATTTCATCGGTCATTTTAAGCCATATCTGTCAATCATTACAGGCTCATCTTGCCACAGTATGCAGCAATGGTATTAAGCTTTCATATGAGCCATTCAGACATAGCTTTCGTGGTCAAGTTTAAGTTTAATGAAGGTGGGAGTGAGATAGGAGGGGGGCCCGTACCCCACCACGGGGCCTCCGCCAGCCGGCTCATTTATCAGGATATTTTCTTCGTTTCTGGACTGTTTATTTGGGATCAATAGTCAAATTTAACGCTTTCTATGAATACTGCGGTGAGTTTCAAGTCATTTCCGTGCGTGTAAGGGGTGGAGATAGCTGTGGTTGGCGTTATTAGGGTGGTAAATAAGAGGGGATTTTTGCGCTAAATTTCTTGGAACGCCCAATGCCCTTTTTTATTTAAGGCTGTATCAAGTTGTTATTATTTGCAAAAGGTAGTCCATATACAATGATGTTTTATGCCTAAATTTCAGTGAATTGAGTGGAGAGGAAAAGTGTTATTTAGCGGTGTCAAAGTTACATTAATAACTTATTTATCAGCCTGTCAATAGTTTATTTCTGCCTCTAACTCACTCTAAAGTGTTTAAAATAATAAAGAATAACTAATCAGTTGTTTTAAAATGGGTTTTGGTTCCTTTGAAGTGGTAGTTAATGGATATTTAACGAGTGTTAAAAAGGGTCATATTTTTATAAAACACGTTTTTTCCCGTAGAATTTCATTAGCATTACTGTTGTTAAGAGTGTGTTTATACTTTGGGAATTAGTTATCCTATTTATCACGTCGGAACAGATACATTAGTTTGATCTGACATCGTTTTATCGAGGGGTCATTTTTAAAATGGTTTACGCTACGTAAATATAGAGCACCTGTGACGTCATCAGCCGTGACGTCATCAGCTGTGACGTCATCGGCTGTGACGTCATAGGGCAGCGGGCGCCTCCCTGCCTCATTGCCTTCCTGACTTATATGCCATATATGGCATGAGTTACTGTATGCTTACCGTGTGTGTGTGTGTGTGTGTGTGTGTGTGTGTGTGTGTGTGTGTGTGTGTGTGTGTGTGTGTGTGTGTGTGAGTGTGTGTGGGTGTATGTGTGTGTGGTGCTGTTATACTGGTTTACTGTTATATTTGCTCTCTTCATATCTAGCATTGTCAAGTGATTTTTCCCGGTATGTTAAGGTATTTTCTGGTATATAGGTTGTGTGTGTATGTGTATGTGTGTGTGTGTCTACAATGTAACAAGTCTTATTTTGAATCTTCGACAACATACTTCACACAGACTTTCTTTCCATGTTCCTTCCATTTTTCCTACAAGCTATCAAGTTTCCGTAAAGATTCAAACATCCTCTTACTTTTTATTAATTTGATTTGCGTCACGTGTTTCAGCAATCTGTAAAAAACCCTTCAAACTCCTGAGACGCCCAGGAAGTTTGCTTTGTAAGATTAAACTCCACGCTATAAAGTTTCCAAGTCACATAAAACCCGCATTAAAAACCATCCACGCTCTGATACTCTTCATTAATGCCTGACGACTTGAGTACACTAATAAAGCCTTGAATACCTCGCTTAGGAACTCATCATCCGCTGTAAACCCTTATGAAGGATCCAACACCACACTCAAGCCTTCATGATCCTTCTCAAGCAGTAGTAAAGCTTCAAACGCCACATCTCAAGGCTCGCTGCGTAATTGAAGCCCCTCACATCACACCCTCTACTGCACCAAACACCCCTCATCTGTTGCTAATAACTTTCCATAACTTCCCCTCTCCTTCCTTTCCTCCCCTCATCCAATACTACTCACAAGACCACCTTTCCCTCTCTCTCTCTGTCTCTTTCTCTTTTCTCCCCTCTACTTTCTTTTCTTCATCTCATTCTGGTTCCCTACTGCCTTACTTCCCTCTCCATCTTCTTCTTTCATCTTTCTTTTTTATGTTTTTGTTCTACTTTCTCTATTTTTTCTTTCATCTCTTATTTTTGTTTAGGTCTTTTTTATTGTTATCTTTTCTTTTCATTTTCCATTCTTCTTTTTTTATTTCTCTATTTTGCTCTATTCTTAGTTTCTTTTCCATTTTTTCCATCTTTTATTTCCTTTTTTTATCTCTTTCCTTATCTTTAGTTCACTTTCATTCTCCTCTTTCGTGTTTTATTCCTTCCCATAACATTTTTTCGTCTACCTCATCTTCATTACTCAAAGATTCTCCCCAGTCTTCTACTATTTTCCTTTAACTTTTCCCTCTTCCATTTTTTTTTATTATTTTCCCCTTGATTTTTTTCCCTCCCATCCTTTACTAACAATAACCGCTTCATTTATCATCTGTTTTCCACATTATTTTTTTCCTTCCCTCCCATTAATACCTCCCTCTTTCCCTCTGTCTTTTCTCCTCCTCTAATACCTCCCTATTCCTCCCTATCTTCTCTCCATAACATTCCTCCACTCTTTATCTCCCTCCTTTCCACCTTTATCTCCCAATTTCTCTTTGTTTCCCTCTTAGCTTAATTATTTCTTTCCACCATTCACTTGTTCCCTTCTTCTTTCCTTTTCTTTCTTTTCCTTCTTCCTCTTCGTCTCTTTCTTTTTTTCCCTTTGTGCTTTGTCAAGGTTATATATCTCCTATTTCTCTTTGTTTCTCTCTTATCTCTATTGTTTCTTCCTACTTACTTCCTTCTTTCTTCGTATTCTTTCCTCTCCCTTCTTCTTCCTTCTCCTTCTTTTTCTCTTTTATATAGGTGTTTCAACACTTAATTCCTTTATCATTTCTCCAGTTCTTTCCTCTTCCTTCTTCTTCTTTCATACATCTCTCTCTCTTTCTTTTCTTTCTTTATCTCAATTGTTTCTTCCCATTCCTCACTTCCTTCCTCTTTCCTCCCATTCTTTCTTCTCCCTACTTGTTCTCCCTTCTTCCTCTCCCTTCCTCCCTTTTCTCTCCCTCGTACAGGTGCTTCGTTAAGGTGCGCGGTGATGTATGCTAATTTTGGTATATCTATTCACATTTTCCCCAGAATTAATTATGCCCTCCATTGTTGTATAATGATACGTGATACAGCATGATACGTGTGTGTGAGGGGGGAAGAATGAGCACTCTCTCTCTCTCGCGCGCTCTCTCTCTCTCTCTCTCTCTCTCTCTCTCTCTCTCTCTCTCTCACACACAAAACTTTCTAAAAAAATATGTCGAAGGTTTGTTTGATGGAGCGAACAAGAGAAAAGTAAGAAACTTGTTCACCGATTACTGCTTTCTCCAACCTTCCATCTCTAAAAAGTCAAGAAAAAAAAAAGTTAATTCTATGGGATGTGCTAGGAAGAGGTGTGCAAAGTAACCTGATCTATCCATCTCTACCTGAATATTATCACTACGGCCATCTCTGAATACGACACACACACACACACACACACACACACACACACACACACACACACACACACACACACAAATGTAGAGAAGAATCGTACTGTTTGTGTTTTCCTCTCCTTTCCCTCCTATACTTCAGTGTTTTAACCCTTCATTACTGGGACACATTTTTACCTAGAGTTTTGTGTGTGATCATACTATTTTATTGGCATCAGTAAGGGTCTATGGAGATGAGAATTTTAATGGCCAGAGTCTACAATTTTAATCCCCACATGAGTTTCTGAAGCTGTTTCAACTCGACAAATAATAAGCAGAATGAATATGAAAATGCGTTCCTGTCTCGGAGGGGTCAAGAAAAATACAATAAAAATCCAGGGTCTGATCTTTTTTTCACATGGTAGGTGAGTTGAGTGTCTTGGAAAACGTTTGTAGTGAGTAAAGAGTTTATTTACCCTTCTCTTTCGCCTCCCCACATCTATCCACTCTTCCCTAAACAAGATAAAGAACAGTTATTTACACGATAGGATAGAGAGTGCGTTGGATAAAGAGTTAGAAGTTGGTGGCTTTGTTTCCTCTTTTCTCTCTCTCTCTTTTGCTCGGTCTCTCTCTGGTTCCCCCTCAGGTCGAGTTTCCAGGCGCGTGATGTGATTAACCTGAATTCTCTCAATGTTTGGAGGCGAAGTGGTGTTTTGGCCCCTTCAGTAACAGTAGTCTATACTCCCAAGCTTCATGAAATCACATATCTACCCTCTCTCTCTCTCTCTCTCTCTCTCTCTCTCTCTCTCTCTCTCTCTCTCTCCCTTGTTATTTTCTTTCTCTCTCTCTCTCTCTTGTTATTCTCTTTCTCCCCCTCCTCTTTTGTTCTTTTTCTACGTCTATCTTCCTCTGTTCCTCGTCCTTATACTTTTAATTAATTACGCTTTAATAAATATGACAGGAAATAGTGCATTAATAGATAGATGCCCGACTGACTGACTGATTGACAGATTGAGTGCACGTGTATTCATTAGAGCTGATTTTTTTTTCTTAATTCCTCGATGGCAACAAATGCAATCCTATAAACTCATCCTTATAATCTCATCAGGACTACAATGAAATCCCGCGGGAGCTGTATACGGATTCCGAAACCCTTCGTCACTGCTTTACGTACGTGCGATCAGCTGCTGTGAAGATTACTGATAATTTTCTGTAAAAGATATTTGGTGATGGTTAACCCCTTTAGTATTGTGGCGCATTTTTATATTCATTCTGCTTATTATTTGTCGTCTTCATAAAGCTTTAGAAATTCATGCGGGGATTAAAATTGTAGACTCTGGCCACTAATCTTCTTATCTCCATAGACCCTTACTTCATACAGCTTTAGAAACTCATGTGGGGATTAAAATAGTACAGACTCTGGCCATTAAACTTCTGACCTCCATACAACCTTCTTAATGTCAAAACAATCGTCTAATTACACCAAGAGCTCATGATAAAAAAGCGTCCCAATTCTGAAGGAGTTAAACAAGCATTCTACACCACTACCGCGAGAAGACTACCACAAGAACGTGCAGAATTATATGGCTTCTGAAAATCGTCATGAGAAAGAAAGGAAAGAGTTCAACCCTTTCACTACTGGGAAACATTTTTACCATAAGCTTTGGGTGTGATTAAACGATTTTATTGACATAAGGATGGGTCTATAGAGGTCAGAAGATTAATGGCTAGAGTGTGTACTGTTTTGTTCCCCCACATGAGTTTCTGAAGCTATATAAAATCGAGAAATAATATAAAAATGAATAGACATGGTACTGAATGGGTTAAATAAACATTCTACACCATTACCGCGAGAAGAAACCGACAAAAAAGTGGGAATTTGTATGGCTTCTGAAAACAGTCGGGAACAAAAGAGAGGAAAGAGTTTAAGAATACGTGAATGTTTGAACGAGGAGCAGTGAGGGTGTTGGCGGCAGCTGTAAGGGTTGGACTTTTCCCTCTTGTTTTCGTGACGGACTGAAGGACTGAGGGATTTGGTCAATACTCTCTCAAGAACCTGTGTTGATTGTCCTGAGTCTCCCCAAGCTTCTGTTTTCTCGTTTTCCCCTCTCTCTCTCTCTCTCTCTCTCTCTCTCTCTCTCTCTCTCTCTCTCTCTCTCTCTCTCTCTCTCTCTCTCTCTCTCTCTGGTCTTCAATTTTCTGGTCTGCATCACTTTCATCATACAGTTTGCTAAGTTCATTTCATTTTCCCTCTTTGTGCTATCTTGATTTTGTATTTTCAAGCTGTTTCCATTTCTCTTTTCCTTTCTTTCACGAGTCGCTGGAAGGGTGGCGGTCATTGTTTTTGTTTTCTATGTCGTATGATTTTTCTTCTATCTTTTCTTTACTATAGAAGAGTTGTATATGCGTTTTCAGTTGTAGTCACAGTTGTATTTCGTCATTAGTTTGGTGGTGAGAGGAAGTGTGCAGTCATTCCTTCCTTCCTTCCTTCCTTCTTGTCTTCCGAGAGTAACAAGCAATTGGTGTCCTCAGCAATAAACAAGACTATGTGAGAGGCATTCATGACTTCACCTTCTCTTCTTCCTTCTCCTTCTTCTCCGCCATTCGTCTTCTTAACCTCTCATTTCTTTTCTTTCTCATAGTTACCTCTAATTCATTACTTCATTCATCTAATTACACCTCACATCTTTTCTCATTTACACCCCAGATAAACAAACAGAAAAGAAGGAAAGAAAGAAAGAAAGAGGCAGAGAAATAAACAAGCAATTAAGAGTCTGCGTGCTTCCCTCCCCCACCCCCTCTCTCTCTCTCTCTCTCTCGTTAACCCGCATAAACACAAAACCAAGAAAAAAAATACACGAAAAAGCTTGAAGTGGTCGAGGTAATGACAAGGGTGAAGCTCCGCGGGGCAATTCGCGGACAATAACACTGAGCAAGGAGCCTTTCCACCTTGTTTAATAACGAGACGAACAGCGGCGGTGGGCGGGAGGAGAGAGGCGGGTGAGCGGGAGGTAAGAGAGACGGGGGTTGGAGGCAAAGAAGTCGGGACAGTGTTGGAGGGGGAGAAGGAATAAAGCTTAGAGAAGGAGGGAGAAGAGTGGGAGGAAGAGGTGGGAGATGGAGTAGGGAGTCGAGGTAGAGCTGGAACGGGGAGGAAAAGAAGAGGCGGGAAGTCAGCGAGGTGGGGATAATGTAGGGAGTCGAGATAGAGTCTGAGGTGGGGAGAAAAAGAAGAGGCTAAAAGTCAGGGAAGTGAGAGATCAGGTGGGAAGTCGAGGTAGAGTCTAAATGGGGAGAAAGGGTAGGGCAAGGCAGAGGGGAAGACACAAGGCTGGGAGAAGAAGGGACAGGTGGACAGGACAGAGTATGTTTGTATTAAGGGGGAGAGGGGTGGGTTGGGGTGTGGGAAATTCTCTGGTGTGGTTTAGAGGTCTGCAATGTCCTGTTTGCCGAGGATGTAATCTCCTCGCCAAACACACAATTCTTGGCGGACAAGGGAAAAGTCATTTTGGGAATTATGAAGCGATTTTGTTGTTAACTCGGAGGAGGAGGAGGAGGAGGAGGAGGAGGAGGAGGAGGAGGAGGAAGAAGAGGAGGAGGAGGAGGAGGAGGAGGAAGTGCGATGATTATGATGCCACGAGGATTACAGGTCATAGATTAGTCATAATCACAAGTCGAGTAGCTAACCTTTCCTAGAGACATACTGGCTGAGGAAAACTAAAGAAGAAGAACCAAAACGATTAACCAAAGTTGAAGGAGTGTCACCTTTATCAATTTTGACCTTTACCATTTTAGTCCTAATTCCTCCCTGGTGTCAGCCTTATAAATACCGTTAATAAGAATCAAACTCGCAAACCACCTTTAGGACTGGGACGCATTTTCATAGTCATTCTGCTTATTATTTGTTGATTTTACACAGCTTCAGAAACTCATGTGGCGATTGAAATAGTACAGATTCGGGCCATTAATTATCTGCCCCCCATAGATCCTTCCCTAATATCATTAAAATTGTCTGATTACACGGAAAACTGGTGGTAAAAATGTGTCAAAGTACTGAAGATAGTTGACACCAAAACCACTTACTCACTCTCAACAGTCAGGTAGAAGTGTAACAAAGCATATCACTTCACCATTTCGCTATCATAGTCTTTCATAACATTCGACACCCGGTGAAATGAAATAATAGACATAGGAATGGAAAAATGGAGAAGAGACCAATTTCGTTCTCCTTTGCCTACTGAATTATTGAAAAGATTGCATCACAGAGAGAACTGAGCTGTAAAAAAAGTTACAGGTAATTCGAGGAAAAATATCTTACCATTGAATCTTGACTCCAAGTAGCTTCATGTATATTTACGATGATAAAAAAAATATGGTAAGTAGTGACAGGCGAGGACAGGTACAAATGGTGGTGGTGGTAATGGTGGTGGTGGAGACATGTGGTGGTAATGGTGTTGGTGGTGGTGGTGGTGGTGGTGGCGGCGGTCAGAGGCGGTAGCAAGCCCCAGCTGGTCAAATATTCAGTTCCCCTCTCAGCACTCGCTTTCCCTTTGATATTATTCAACAGATAAATTCCTTAGAGTTTTCCATCGTCAGTCCATGAAGGGAAGCGAACGATCACGGACGCAGCAGTGAAAATTAATTGGCCAGTGAACCAGTGAATAAATTACCGGAAGAAAACGAAATAAAGCTGTGGAGAGAGAGAGAGAGAGAGAGAGAGAGAGAGAGAGAGAGAGAGAGAGAGAGAGAGAGAGAGAGAGAGAGAGAGAGAGAGAGAGAGAGAGAGAGAGAGAGAGAGAGAGAGAGAGAATAGGGAGGCAGGCAGGCAGGCACAGACACGCGCACACACACAACGAGATACAACGAAAAAAAAAAAAAAAAAAAAACAGACATAGTGATAAAGTGCAAAACAAGACAAAACAACAACAAAAAAAACGAACAAACTAGTGGTAGAACAGGAAGGAGAAAGGAAAAGAGGGACAAAGAAATTCAAACCCACGGAGCAAATAATTGAAAGAAAACACGGAAGAAAAATACAAGAAAGAGAGAAAAAAGAGCATGGTGTGGATTATCCAAATTAAAGGGAAGTTAAAACAAAAGCGAAATTAAACAACGAACCAATAGCAAACTGAAACACTTGTTAAAAAAAAAACTAAATTACAGAAAAAAGGTCAACAAATTAAAACGAGGTGAAAATGAAAATAAAATGGTAAATAAATAACAGAAAAACTCTAAAGAAACAGAGATGAAAGAACAAGTAAATGAATCAACCAGAGAGAGAGAGAGAGAGAGAGAGAGAGAGAGAGAGAGAGAGAGAGAGAGAGAGAGAGAGAGAGAGAGAGAGAGAGAGAGAGAGAGAGAGAGAGAGAGAGAGAGAGAGAGAGAAGCAGAATGGAAGAATAACAAAGGGATAAAACAAACTGGGAAGAAAAACGAGACTAAAAACACAAGAAACAGAATGATGAAACGAGTGAATAAATCAAAACCAGCCAACTGTGTGTGTGTGTGCGTGTGTGTGTGTGTGTGTGTGTGTGTGTGTGTGTGTGTGTGTGTGTGTGTGTGTGTGTGTGTGTGTGTGTGTGTGTGTGTGCGCGCGTGCGCGTGTGTGCGTGTGTGTAATGCAGAAAACTAATAGTCACACGTAACACACACACACACACACACACACACACACACACACACAAACAGTAGTAGTAGTAGTAGTAGTAGTAGTAGTAGTAGTAGTAGTAGTAGTAGTAGTAGTAGTAGTTTATTGACAAAATTACAATTGGCAAATACATAAGAAAATAAACACATTTAACATTATTGTGCAACTGAAGTATAAAAAACCCATCTAATAATAATGGCTAAAACTAATCACTATACGAAACAACAAAGAAAGCCGACATAATGTCATAACACACAATTTAATTAAACCAAATAAACCTAAACAGCATACACTTATATATAAAGTAAACACAAAAGCTATACGAAGAAGTTAATACGTAATTTTTTAATACATCATTAATGTACCCACACAATTCATGAACATGATTATTTTCCTGGAGCAGTTCTCGTATGTCAGTGAATGTCAGTGCATGTTATAGGTGTCACGACAGCGTGCTGACAAAGGGCACTCTATCAGCACATGACTCTCGGTCTGTACCTGCACACCATCACACTGACAGACGCGCTGTTCACGTGGGGTACGACTCCACCTTCCTACCTCCACCCGAAGGTTGTGAGACATGAGGCGGAGTCGCGTGAATGCTTGTCGCTTATAATCTGGCACAAAACTTCTTGTCCTATACACAGGATGCACTGTCATGTTGGGATTCATGTCTGTTATATACTTAGTCAGCTTCGTTGCGCCCGTTGCTTTTTCCCTAACATAATTTACTATTTTCTGCAAGCCGTTCGTGTCATCACTAGGTAAACCTGACCTTTCTAAGCATCTATATCCGGGTGTATTCGCATCTCTGCACATATTATACACAAACTGGAATGGTTTTTCTATATCCACATGTTCTCTTTGGGACTTAATAAATTTACATTTTCTTTTTTCAATAATGTCTTGTACAGGTGAAATGCCTGCTTCAATCATACATAGATTAATACTAGTGTTTTTTCGAACCCCTAGTAAACATTTTACCAATTTACTGTACTGTTTTTCAATCACTTTCATTTTTCCAGTAAACCATGACTCTGACCCATAAAGCAAAGCGCTCGTCACTGCAGCGTCAAACACAACTCTTTTGTACATGAATGGCATTGTAGTATTACTGGCACAAAAAATTGAAAACTTATGCATTATTGCTTCACTGGCTGTTTGATGCAGTGCCATTACAGAGTCCATAGTGGCAGACTCCGTGAACCACGCCCCGAGGTACAGGTATTGGCCAGTATAGCTCACACTCACTCCACCGCTCGTTAAGCACTGCTTGTCACACTCAGCACCGTTAATTACGAAAAACTTTGTTTTATTTTCATTAATTTTCATTCCACTTTCTCGGCAAAATTCGTTCACGATTTCCATTTTCTTCAAGCACATTTCTCTACTAGTTGCCACGATGACAGCATCATCCATCAGTAACAATACATGCAACATACCCAAAAAACCATCATCTCCAACTGCTCTCTTAATCATTCGCACCATATGATCAATGTATATTACAAAGAGTAAATAACTGGACGGAGTCCCCTGACGAACGCCGATTGGTGCATTAAAAGTTGCCGATTTCAATATATTCTTGGTGCTCTTGTACATGGCTTTAATAGCCTCCAACATTATTCTACCGCATCCAAAACTTTTTAATCTCTCTATCAGCTTTTCTCGGGGGACTCTGTCGTAGGCTTTACTGAAATCTACAAAAAGAACATACAACTTCAATTTCTTATACTTTACGTAGTCGCATAACAATCTCAAGGTTACGATCTGTTCTAAGCATCCTCTGCCTTTCTGACATTGATCTATGTGACACCAAAGCTTTAACCTGTTTAGTAAGAGTATATCATAGATCTTAGAGAGTGTGTCCATGATACTGATTCCTCTATAATTATTGCACATCATCCTGTTCCCTGATTTATATAATGCAATAAGTTTACTATAGCACCAAGCCAGAGGGTAACAACATCTCATAAATACAAAATTCAAAATAGCAAGAAAAAAACGTGAACCAAGACATAGGCAGTTTTCTCATTATCCCTGGACAAATACCAAGGAAACTTTTGTTGACATTCCAACTCTTCGCTGCCTGACTTAACTCTTCCATCGTAAATGGGTCATCCAACACCGGCACATAAGGTGAATCAACGAGATTATCCTCATATTCGATATTCTGTGACCCTAGAAGATGCTCAAAATGTTCCTTAAACTGATCGTCATTTGGTGTAGTAAGAGAATCACTTTCAGTATTTCCTTTCCAGTTTATAGATTTCCATATTAGTTTGGTGTCATTTGTATCCAATAAGCGCTTCCACCGTGGATGGGTCTGGTCCCAGCGGTGACCGGGATCAAGTGAGTCTTGGCGGGTGTGGCTGGCAGCTGCCTCGGTACCAGTACGACATCCCTCCATTATCACCTCCTCCATGCTTGCTGCATCGCTGACCATTTCCATCGTGGGAGGTGCCACTGCCTGTAGTGTGCTGATCAAGCGGTCCATGACAACTTCTTTATATGGCATACTTTTCTGCATCCTGCGTTCCACTTGATGTGCACAGTAATGCTGTCCCAACGATGACGCTCTCTGCAGGAAAACGTACGGCGACGGGGCCTCCTTAGTGTCGGTGCGCAGCTTTACACAAAGTGGAGCGTGGTCTGACCCTGGAATCTCTTGGTTGACACATACCTCTTGTAATAAGTCTATACAGTCATTTTTTACTATGCATAGGTCAATTTCGGATATCCAGTTGTGGCTCTCTCTCTCTCTCTCTCTCTCTCTCTCTCTCTCTCTCTCTCTCTCTCTCTCTCTCTCTCTCTCTCTCTCTCTCTCTCTCTCTCTCTCTCTCTTTTATCCAGCTGCCTCACTTTAAGAGCATTGCTTCATCCTCCGGGGCGGTGGTGAGACGGTACAGCTAATTGAGGTGTGCCCGCGTGGGGTTGATGCTCGTCTGGCGTCCTACTACTATGTCTCTGACATCTGCCACACATGCATGTTGAACATAGTAGAGGGGCACACGCGGCGACCACGCTGACTCTACAAAACGCATTATAATAATTGTACCATTTATAGAATTAGAATGCATGGCGAGTTCTTGTTTAGTATCACATCATGCAAATCGGATTCACACCGGGAAAAAGTCAAATAAAAAGAAAGATCTTCAGTTGCATGTTAAGCATGTATGAGTTTTCTGTTTCACATTTAGATTATGACGTGCTAAAATTAATCTGATTATCAGCCTACGTATAAGGATAGTGTGAGTGGACCACGCCATTTATGAAGAGTGTATTCCAGACATAGACAGATTATGTTAATGCTATCGACTATTTACTTGACCAGCATTAATGAGCAGAGTGGGTCCACACTAGCTTCCCCACAAATTTTCCTATTCGCCGAATCACAGATCAGCCTGTGCCTACGTGAATGACTACACTTAGTACTAACCGATGTAAAACAATAGAGCAAAAAAAAAAAAAAAAAAAAAAAGAAGAAAAAAAAAAAAAAAAAACTTGGTCATTAGCACATAGAATGCCAGACAGTGTGAGTGTACATTGTAACGACTTCTCCAGGGAAATACCTGAGAGAGTTATCATCTCGTTTCTCACTATTACTGATTTTTCTGTTTTTTTTTTCTTTCATCTCCCTTTAATGGCAGCTCCTTAATAACTGTATAAAAGGCTGCGTGTTGTGTTTGACTTCATTCTGACACCAACATGTCTCTCCTTCAACATATCATCATTGCCTCTGTGGCAGCCTTCGTGGGTAAGTAAACAATAACTACACGTATTAGCACAACTCTTACATCATTGTATAGGAAGGTGCAGCGTTCTCTTTGTAATATCACGACAAGGAAGTACCAACCACTTAGTTTATGCTCATCATAACGGTTTTAATGGCAAGAGGCTGCGTATCTCAAGCATTGTTTTATGGATCTGATATCTGTCAACTTGGTCTCATACGGTAATACAAACCTCTCTGGAAATTTGTCAGCAACACATTAAAAAAAGTTCGTTTCCTCCGAACTGTACATGGTGTAACATAAACCAAAAAGTTAATGAAAGCCGTATATCTAAAGGTAAAATTTTTGTTAGTGAGTGACAAAACGATGGGAAAGAGAAAATACCTTGAACTGACCGTCATGAGGATGATGAACCTATTCACGTACACAAAAGCTGCACAAAATCAACACCCAATGCCACTGTGTATCAATACGCTAACACTTTTAGTTGCTTTTCTCCACAGCCGCTGCTTGCCCCCCGAATTTCTTTGAATCCGAGGGGCTCTGCTTCAACATCATTGACAAGCCCGGGGAGGACATGACGTGGGAGGAGTGCCAGGGTCTGTGTGAGAAGGAAGCGGAGGGGGAGTGGAAGGCTGACCTGGCTGTCTTTGACAATGCTGAAGAACTGGAAGAATTCTCCATTACCTGGCTCGAGATCTGTGAGTGTTGCCAATAGCAGAGGAAATTAAATGTTGCTTATGTTCCTTATTCTCAATGCTTCAATTATTATAATGTTAATAGTTTGTTATCGAGGCAGTGCTTGAGTTCAGTTTGGACATATATTGGTAACTGTTTCTGTGTCTTTCACTTGATGTTTTATTACATCCTTTTTCTCTGTCCGTCTCTATGTTTTCTTATTGATTTGTATCTCTATCTCTGTTTGTCCATTCGTTTGGGTGTTTGTGTGAGCGAGTGGTGCCAAACAGCGTTCTTTTACCACACAGACAAACTTATCCTCTCCATTCTTCCTGTCAGCCAATGAGTACTCCGACCATCCCTACATGTGGATCGGCGTGCGCAAGATGGACGGTCATTGGGTCAGCCTGGACGGCACTCACATCACCGAGCAGAACCTGATGTGGCACGTGGGTTTCCCTCACGAGACGGGCGCCCACGCCTTCCTGGAGGATGTCACCGAGACCACCGGCATCAACTCTTATGGACGTCTGTACATGAGCTCCACCGTTGTGGGCGAGCACGAGCACAACAGCCGCTGTCTCTGTGAGGCTAACATGAAACGCAAAATCTAAACCGACAAAACTAACAAGACTACTCTCTTTGGTTCAACTCTTTCTCTTCCTTACTCTCTTGCTGTTAGTTTTCTTTCTCCTCACAAGCATTGTATTCGGCCTATCTAATTTATAGTATCAAGAAACAATAAAGAAATTCAAGTGATTTTGTCTTGGTTTAGTCATTCTTTCACGGAATGGTAAAGAGATTGGTGATTCGTCATGGAATGTATTGAAATTCCTTAAGGTAACTTCTTTTCACATAAAAATAACAGCGACATACCTACCACTAGCACTACAGATGTTACTACTACTACTTCTACTACTACTACTACTACTACTACTACTACTACTACTACTACTACTACTACTACTACTACGTGAGATCACTCTAAGACTAGGTTTTTGTTTAGTATAGTGTGATATTCCTTAAACTGTGTCGTTGCCGTATTTCCCCTTCTCTGTGGTTAATAAATGATGGTTGTCACAGTTCGATTTTTCTGAGCTACACCCTCTGGTTCGACACTTCTTTCCCATTGTTCTCCAGTTCCGTTCTCTTTCTTCTCATAAACTTTGTATTTGGCCTATTTGAATTATCGTAGCAAAATAATAAAGAAATTCAAATAGTTTTGGCTTCATTTATTTGTACTTCGTGGGAATGGTAATAATGTTATTGATTTGTCATTAAATGTAT
>CM035179.1:17228707-17240134 GCA_020233015.1 Callinectes sapidus
ACACACACACACACACACACACACACACACACACACACACACACACACACACACACACACACACACACACACACCTCTTTCCTCCCCCCTAAACGAACACACCGCCAGCCATGCAGCGTGACCACATTTCACAGGTAAGACAGATTTCATTAAGGTGTCACCTGGGCCCGCGTCCTTTCCGCCACGCGCCCCTTGCTGGCTCACTAATCGTAAAAAGATCTCCACGCACTCCCGCCACTGCCATGCGCCTCTCCTCTCCCCCGTCAGGACAAGAGAGAGAGAGAGAGAGAGAGAGAGAGAGAGAGAGAGAGAGAGAGAGAGAGAGAGAGAGAGAGAGAGAGAGAGAGAGAGAGAGAGAGAGAGTCCGGCTGTCGTGCATTGGGTGAGTACTGATGGACAGCGACACAGGACAAGGGGAGGTGTTCTTATCGGGTAATCACGTAAATAAAAGCATTTGAAATCGTTGAGTTGGTATCGTTATCTCTTCTTACTGTTTCTCTCCTTTGTTTCTCTGTATGGTTGTTTATCAATGTCTTCTATCAGCTTTATCTCTTGCTTGCCTGTGGAGTGATTTTGACTTTTTTCTTTCATTTCTCATTTTCATTTGCTTTCTGATTTTCTACATTAGTCACTTCCATTTTTTATATTTTCTTTCTCTTTCGGACTATCTCTTTTTCCTTTTCTTTTTCATACTTTTTATATCCACGCTTCTACATTCACTTGATCTTCCAAATGTACAGTAATCCGCTCATTTCTTCTTATTTTGTTGTTATCCATTATATTTGTGATTGCTTTTCTTTTCTTGTTGCTTCGGACATTTTCTTCCTCTGCCTCGACATTTATTTTGAGTCCTTTACTTTTTTCTATTGCCAATCTCATGAGTAATATTCTTTATCTTCCATTTTTCTGTCTTTCACGTTCTCTTTTCTACCCTTTTGTGTATATGATTATCCTCGCCTTGCTCTTTTCCACTTTTTTTTCATCTGTCTCGTCATCTACTCGCACTCTTATACTCTTCTTCTTCTTTTCCAATCTGTTCTTTCGTTTTGCACTTCATATTTTTTTTTCAATATCACTTACATACGTGATTCCTCTTTCCTTGCACATTAGGACATGCATATCCTCTCTTCCAATCTTCTTTTTTCCCTTCCTTTCATCTTCCCTTTTGCGAGAGAAATAACATTCATCTTTTTCCTTTTATCTCTCTTCTTTTAAAAGGTTTATGCATTCAATCATTTCCATGTTCTCCTTTACTTATTATGCATGTCCTCTTTCGTGACCTTCTGTTCCTCCTCATTTTCCTCTTTCATCGGACTGTGTCATTTTCATCTTTCCCCTTTTTCTCTTTTTCTCTTCATCCATCTATTGCATTTCCTTTCATCTGTCAAGCATTCAATTAATTCCCTTTCCTCCCTCTCCCTTTCACACATATAGGTTCTCTTTTATTACCTTTTATTCCTCCTCGTCATCTTCCTCCTTCATTGGAGAAGTAATAACTCCTGGTTTTTGCTCCTCTTTCTCATTTCTTTTTAATTCCTTTCCTTTTAACGATTAGTTTACCTATATATTTTTTTCTTTTACTCTCTTCTATTCTTTTTCATCACTCTCCTCTTTCACTTATTTTTCTTTATTAGTTGCCTTCTTTCTCCTTCCTATTACTTTTTTCTTTTTAATCTTCTGTGTATGTGATCTCCGCCCCCCCCCCTCTCTCTCTCTCTCTCTCTCTCTCTCTCTATCATGTTTACTGAGCTTCTTTCATATTCTCCAACTCTTTTTTTTTCTTCTTCGTCTTCTTTCTCCCTCCTCCTTTCATCCTACAATAGTCCTGGACTCAACCCTCCTAAGAGTAATGAGTTTGCCTTCAATTTTCATCACCACAAAAGTCTATCTATATTGCTGTCTATCTGTTCAGTAATCTATTTATCCATCCTTTCCATCCCTTGAAAAAATATACCCGTTTCTTTGCTTCTTTTCAATTTCCAAAAGCCTTAAAGTAATCTCTCCTTATTTTCAACATTTTAATTACCTCCTCTTTTCCTCTTACATACTTCCCGGATCTCAATTTCTTTACGAGGTTATTTTCTTTTTCTTTCCTCGCCTAACCTTTCCTTAATCTTCTATTTTCCTTTTACATTTTTAACCTTGCAATCAACCTCCATGTTTCCTTTATTTTTTTTTCACCTTTTTAACTTCACCGTTTCGCTTCATTTCCCTCTTTTCATCTTCGAAGCGACACTTCTATTTTCCTCGTTCAACCTTCCTAAACTTCCACACCATTCCGGCCCCTCCTTTTAACCATCCAATGAACTCTTACCTCTCCCTTCACTCACAACGGGCGAGATACACACTCAATTTTTCCTCCCCCACCAAAGTACCTAATTCCAAAGCTCCCTTCTACCTGTACAACTCCACTCAAAGCCCTAGCCCTTGTACAATGCAACCCTTACCAATCCATGCCTACCACTCTCCACTCTCTCGCTACCCTTTTCAGCGCCCCTTCTATCCTTCACCTTCACCTCCACTGTTCTTTTCCTGTGCTTTCACTTCCCTCGCATCGCCCCTCCCAGGAGAGAGATACATAGACTCACTCCTATACCTCCTGCAGCTCCAACGACACCAGGAAGGAGTACACGCGCCCATAACAATACCAATAACGTAAACTCCACACCTCCACCCAGCCAGATAAGTGATGGGAGTGTCGCCGCTGCTGCCACTACCACCACCACCACCACCACCACTCCTACCAGCCGCTCAGTTGACGATCTCTCTTTACATACAACATACATACCTAGTCGACACACACACACACACACACACACACACACACACACACACAAACACACACATACACACACAAGGGACTCTGAAAACGTCAAAAAGAGAAATACTACAAACATGAATTTAAAACACCAAAGGTAGGCGAAACAGAAACAGAAACAATGAAAGAACGAAGAACTATAGAAAAAAATGCACAAGAAACAATAACTGCTGGCAAGAAACTGAAAAAAAAACACCACGAAACTATAAAAAAACTATAAATAAAACGAGAACATGGAGAGCACACACACACACACACACACACACACACACACACACACACACACACACACACACACACACACACACACACACATACAGCAGAAGGCGATGTCTTTCCCAAATATGGAACACTTGAAGGGGCCATTGCGTCTATAACTTGTCTATAACTCGCTCTCCAGCTTTACGGCACGGTGTTATTGTCAGGCGTATGATGTAACGTTAGTGCCAACCAGGCGACATAGTGCCAGTGCCGCTTGAAAGGTGACGTGTTGTGCCTTACCCAGCACATCCGCGACACCTGCGCACTCCTACCCGTGTCGTAGCGGGGTAATGACGGACAGGTGCGGTGTTTTGTGTATACGAGGCAAAGGACCGTATTCTGAAACGCCTTCCCCTCTCACCATCACTGCTTTCTAAAGGCTCTTATTGAAGATTTTCGTGTTATTAAGAGTATTGTTATGTTTCTGGTGATGGATTAGTTTATTATAAGGAAAAACTGACTAATTGAAGATACTCGTGTTATTAAGGATATTTCTATGGCTCTGATGATGGATTAGCAAGATTTCTAGCTTATAATAAGGAGAAAACTGGCTCTAATTGAAAATACTCGTGTTCTGGTGATGGATTAGCAAGATTTTCTATTATGTTATAAGGAAACACTGGCTCTAATTGAAGACACTCTTGTTATTAAGGGTGTTTTTATGGTTCTGGTGATGGATTAGCAGAATATTCTAGTTTTTTTTTTTAAGGAAAACTGGCTCTATTTGCTCGTGTTTTTATGAATCTGCAATGAATTAGCAAGGTTTCTAGTTAATTATAAGGAAAAACTTGCCCTAATTGAAAATACTCGTCTCTTCAAAGGTGTTTTTTTATGGTTCTGGTAATGGACTAGCAAGATTTCTACTTCGTTATAAGGAAAAGCTGACACTAATTGAAAATATGCGTGTTTTTATGGTTCCGATGATGAATTGGCAGGATTTCTATTTCGTTATAAGGAAAATGATCTTAAAAACCTGGTAAGTTGTCTGTGTGGTCTTGGAAAGTTGTCGTGGTAAGAGAGGAAATTGTTTCTAGAGACGGGGAAGGTTTCTCTAGTGTTCTGAGTATCGCGGGTTTGTGTTCCGTGTGGTGGTGTGGGCTTCATGGGTGCCGCCACGGGATTTCCTGTAACTCTGGATTTCTATGGAGATTTCAGCGGCGAAGGTTTCTCCGTATTTGCTTTCCATAATTAATTTCCGTACCTTGGGCCAACCTGATATTTTCTCACCTTGCTTTACTCTGGTTGAAGTTTTGAGCAGAATAATGATTTCTCGGGTGATATCTTGCTTTACTTAACCTGATCTAAACTGAAACTTACTTAACTAGCTGAACTTAACCTAAACTGATCTAACCTAATCTAATCTAACTGAACCTAACTAAACCCCAACATACTAACCTAAAACTAATCTAACCTACTGGGCTTTTTTTCATTATCTGTGTTACCTTTGGCCAAATTCCTCCTCTTATATAAAACAAATCTAACTTAACCTGACCTAATATAACAGCATAGCATTCCCGAACATGATCTAACCTAACCTAACCTAACCTTATATTATGTAAACCGGCATTACCTAACCTAATGAAACCTAACCTAACATACTTTACTAGAAAAAAAATAAATAAAAAAATCGAAAGAGAAATCCTGAAGGGCCAACATTCTTGAGGGGAAAAAATATCCCAGGGAGAAGTTATAATTTGACTTACTCTTACATGTGTGGTTGTGGTTACGGTCTTGTTGGCAGTTCCAGGTGAATATTCTCATCTATTCCTAACAATGAACTCAGTAGAATCCGTCCCTCAATAATGCACTCGCGCCACGCCACTCCACTCACGATGCAATGAATATAACACGGAACAATGAGGCGTTCGGTAACATAAGAACATTAGTCGAAAAGGAAAGTTGCAAGAGTAGTGAAAGGATTAAAATACGCTCGACATCCACAAGCTTTCAGAGATTAGAGTAAAGGAACGCTTGAAGTATCTCAGTGTCGTATTTCTACTACTTTCAAGAAGCTGCAGTGGAAGATACTAGAATTTCAAGGTAGATTTCGTGATTCTAGTTATAGTTCAACATGCATTCCATATCACCGGAAAAAAATATCTGTGAGATTCTGACTAACCATATCTCTGGCCTTCTGAATTAATCCTGATGAAAGACCAGAAGAGCCAAGCATTCCAGGATTTGAAGACGGAAAATTGAGGGAAAACAAATAATAGCGAGATGGAGTGCACTTCCCTCACATTCAGATTTAAAAAGTGGCGCTCGAACAAGAACGTACCTGGAACTTCAACGCGACCTCTCGCTCACGGTTCTAAATCACAAGAGGTTCTGAGAAGTGGTAAAATGAAGGCAAGGGTTCTCCGAATATAAATGAAGGTACTTAGACAAGTTAAAGTAATTTCCACGTTTAAATGAAGTTATCTATATCTGAACCAAGAGTGACAGATGGAGAGAGAAGCAGACTAACCGGCAGAGAGGCAAGCTGACAGGCAAAACAGGAAAGGAGACAGGCAAACAGATACACAAGGAGGCACACAGATAGGTAGATAGGTGTTAAAGATGGTACACACACGAACAGAAAAACAAGTGGGTTGACAAGTAAGAAGGCATACATACAGAAAGGCAGATGGAGGTAGCAGGTACACAAAAAGACTACCAAACAGACGGACAATGACAAAACAGGAAAATAAGCTGGAGCAGATATAGATAGACAGATAAATAGATAAATAGAAAATAAGACAGAGATAGGTAGACAGATAGATAACTACACCTACTGTATATGCATTTATTTACGAAGAACCATAGACACTAAGCCTAGAGAAAAATCATGATACAAGAACTCGAGGGAGGGAAGAGAGAAAAGACAGAACAGTTGAGCACATCCTTCTCTCCCTCCCCTGCCATCACTAGCACACGGCAGAGCAGGAGGAAGAGAGCAACACCACCATTACCTCTCACCGCTGGAAAGAAGGCCAGGGAAGCGAACAATTAAGACGCAGACAATATCACTACCACCGCAACATTAACAAGCATGAACACACGTGAGGGAGAAAAGAAAACAGAAAGACGAAGATATAATTACGAGGTTAAACTGAGAATACAAACACGCGGCGGGTTGAGGATGGAGGAAGCTGAGAGGAAAACAGATATTAATACTCCACACACCACTCTCCAAGTTCTCTCCAAATGAATTTTCCCTTATGAACATTCCACTTGTAAAAAAAAAAAAAAAAGAAAAAAATTCTCCCATAATAACTTTGCCGTGCCAAGAGGTGAGCTGAGGTGAGGTAAGGTGAGGGTGAGGTGAGGTGAGCTGAGATTAGCTTAAGGTGAGGTGAAGTGGGAAGAGATGAGGTAAGGTGAGGGTGAGGTGAGGTGAGTTGAGGTTGGTTTAACTCTTCCGTAATGGGACACATTTTGATCTTGAGTTTTGGTTGTGATTAGATGATTTCATTGACATTAGAAAGGGTATATGGAGGTCAGAAGATTAATGGCCAAAATCTATACTATTTTGATCTCCACATTAGTTTCTGAAGCTGTATAAAATCGACAAATAAGCAGAATGAATATAAAAACGCCCCCCAGTACTGAAGGGGTTAGGGTACATTATGTTATGTCCTGGTTTTATCTATCATTTTGTAAGATGATTTTCTATCAAAAAATGATCCAGTGAACATGAAAGCTCCTTGATTGGAAAATTAAGTTATGCTTAGGTTAGGTTAAATCAGAGCAAATTATATTAAACATTTTATGCAGATGTGTTTGGTTATGTTGAGTTAGATTTAGCTAAGGTTATATTGCATTAGGTTATGTTTTTCCTTATTCTTTTTTTGCGTAGGTAAAACTAAATACCAAGAATATCTGAGGTGCTATCTATACGAGGGAAAGTTTACAAGTCATTCTACTCTGCACACGTCTATATCCCCCTCTCCCCCTTACCTCCTCCACTGCCCCACTTGATGTAGAGGAGAGGAAGGAGGAAGAGGAAGTGAAAGAGGGAAGGAGGGACCATAAATAAACAGCAACGAAGAAGAAACAGAACAAAACAAAAGGTTAGTACTTCCTGCATAGTAGAGGTGGAAAAGGAAGAGAAAAAAGAAGAGTTAGAGGAAGACAGAAATACGAGAAAGCGTAAGAAAATAAGAAGTACTATCAACCATAAAGTAGACAGAATAAGAGAAATAAAGACAGAAGAAAGAAGAGGAGGAAGATAATGAAGAAAAACGCATCCTAGACAAATAGAAACGAAGGATAAAAAGGAGACAGCGAAAAAAAACAATAAAAAGAGAGCTGGATCTTAAATATAGAAATACATAACCTAAATCAAATGAAAAGGAAGAGAGAGAGAGAGAGAGAGAGAGAGAGAGAGAGAGAGAGAGAGAGAGAGAGAGAGAGAGAGAGAGAGAGAGAGAGAGAGAGAGAGAGAGAGAGAGAGTAACGTCAAGGAAAAAATGGACAAGATATTCCATAGGACTGTAGGACTCCTCCCCATAAAACCCTGAAGATGAAGGACCGTCCCTTAAATTGTACCCGAGGCTCATGGTATCCTGCAGCGGGGGGGCGTCGTAGGATGAAAAGTTCCCTGCGTCTATTTTTTTGAAGCCACAGACTCACTTCTTACGTTAACTCTTTCACTGCGACGTACAACACAATGCAGTCCCAAAACAACAAAAAAATAATAAAAATCGACAAGAAAGATAGAAGATCATCAAAAGGAGAATTTCAACAGTCTTTAGCGAGTAGAATGTCTTGCGATGGCTGAGTGAAGACAAAAGATATCAGATGTGGTTTGTTATTACGGAAGATAAACCAAATCGCAGGAAAAAGTGTTGAAATGTGGTCTAGATGGAAGAAACAGAGACAGAAAGACCTGGACCCGTATCAACAGAGGTTCTTGAGTATGTAGCTTTTTATCAGACGAATTTGTAACCTTAAAATCCATCTCCCGAAATTGGTATTGTACTTTTGCCATTATCTCATGAGCAGGAAATTTAAAGCTGCTGATGAGATAATAGGTTAAGTGAACGAGTAACACCAATTTCAAAAGATTAAGATTGATTTTAAGACTAGAAATTCGTCTAAGAAAAATTAAATACCTAAGAATTTCTGTTAATAATGGCCCTGGTTCCCTGCAGTCACTTCTCATTCACTCACTGCCCCGATGTTAACCGCTTCAGTACTAGGACACATTTTTACCACGAGTTTCGAGTGTTATTAGACGCTTTTATTGGCACGAGGAAAGGTGTATAGAGGTTAGAAGATTAATAGCCAGAGTCTGTACTATTTTAATACCCATATGACTTTCTGAAGCTGTATAAACTCATTTAATAAGCAGAAATACAGATGAAAGCGCGTCCTAGTACTGAAAAGGGTTAAAATGTGATCTTCTCTTATCTCCCCCTCGATTATGAATTTCCTTCCTACCTGGCGCCATTAGTTCCCCTCTGCGCGGCGTGATCTGTGCCTTCTGTGCCTGTTATCCGCGGCGACCTTGAGAGAATACGCTAAGCCATCTGTTTTCAAATACCACGAAGGGAGATTCCACTGGTGCGCCTCCTCACGACTTTAAAAGCTTTATCAGATTAATCCCACATTTATGACTCACTGCACTGGTCTTCATAGTAATGCCGGAGTTAGCTGAGAGAGAGAGAGAGAGAGAGAGAGAGAGAGAGAGAGAGAGAGAGAGAGAGAGAGAGAGAGAGAGAGAGAGAGAGAGAGAGAGAGAGAATATCAAATAGCGATCATTGAAGGATTGAGGATCTTACAGACATGATGTATCCGTGGGTGAATGGTCTCCTTCAGAGGCATCATTCACATTAACCCCTTTACTACTGAGACGCATTTTCATATCTATTCTGCTTATCATTTATAGATGTTTTGCAGCTTCAGAAACTTGTGTGGGAATGAAGTAATGCAGACTGGCCATTAATCTTTTTGACCTCCATAGACTAATATCAATAAAATCATCTAACACCCTTGTTATCATACCCGTTGCTTATTTTATCCTCAACATTAACCTAGATAGTCTCAAGTAATTTGAGACTCCGTAACTAAGTGTATAGGACAGAATCAAGTATAATAGCACATCAAGTGACGACTCATTCACTTTAGAAGAAATGCATCGTTTAAGAGGGAGGTTTCAAGAAATTTGTTCCTGACTTTCGGTTAATTTTTTTTTGGAAACTTTAAGGGGACTACCAAATTAGTAAACTCTTTATATTTTCATTTTCGTTTTTATTTTTTTACCAGGTTCCCCCTCTTACATAAGAAAAATATGGCTTTTCACCCATAGCGAAAAATAAAATAAAATACTTAGAGCTAAACAATACCGAACACTTCTCCTTTAAATGAAAGTGAAAAGAAAGAAACAATAAGCGTGAACACTGTTAAAGCGTATAGCCTCTGTCACACGGGCCCTGAAACCAACGTTCATATCAGAATTTCTGCAATCCTAAAAAAAAAAAGAATCTGGTATGCGAGTCTCGTGCCGGAATGCATAGTTCAGCAAGACAAATTGGGCAACATGGAGCGGTTGATCTATCTTTCTTGCCAGCATCTATCGACAGAATCGACACAACCCCGCTTCCCCACCTCTTACTATCCACTGAGCGACGACATCACTCCACCGATAACAAATACTGCAACTAACTCTGCATTTAGTGGTGATGGTGGTGGTGGTGGTGGTGGTACTATGAATGGTAAGATAAAAAAGTTAGACGAGAAGAAGAAGAAGAAGAAGAAGAAGAAGAAGAAGAAGAAGAAGAAGAAGAAGAAGAAGAAGAAGAAGAAGAAGAAGAAGAAATGTATACATATATAAACACCAGCATCAGTGCAAGGAATAAAATTAAAGGAATGAGAGTACGGATGATGATAATGATGATTGAACAAATATTTTTCAGCTTTTTTTTCATAATTATCATCAGTCTTCAATGTTATTTTCGTAATCTGATGAAGAGTCCTCTAATCTTAACCATTATTAGCATTATCTTAACTCTTTCAGTACAGGGCCACATTTTTGCCAGGACTTTTTGGTGTGATTAGACGATTTTATTGACATTAAGAAGAGTCTATGGAGGTCGAAAGATTAATAGCTAGAGTCTGTATTGTTTTAATCCCCACATGAGTTTCTGAAGCTGTAATGAATCGACAAAAATAATAATTAAGATGAACATGAAAATACGTCTCAGTACTGAAGGGGTTATTCATCAATTTACCTGAACTTTCAGCCTTTATCGTAGTCATCACATTATCATAATCACCATCAACATCATTACCATTACTGCCATCATGATCATAACCAGTGCCTCCATCACCACTACGACCACTACCACCACCACCCCCATAACCATATCGTAGTTATCACATCACCACAATCACTGTTATCATTATCATTACTGTCATCATGATCATCAGTGCTACCACCATCACTACCACCTGCACCACAACCACCACCACCACCACCACCACCACGACCATCCTAACTCTATTACCCGAGCTGAAGGCCGTCATGACCGGCGCCATGAAGGCACCATTCACCGCCAATCACCGGGAAAGGATCACACCGTCAGATGGACCGCACCCAATCAGGCGCCATTCACCCTCATAGCCACACACTGTTGTCTATTTCTGCTGGCGGCGGGAGGCACACAGGCCACTTCCAAGGCTCCGTAACCTAGTTTTGAGGGGGGGAAAAGTGGAAATCCTCGTCTCGCACTGTCGGATGTCGTTCACAACACACAGGAAATGCAGTGGTCCAGTCACAGGATTCCTACGTGACTTTTTACTTACTTTTTTATAATGTATTTTCTTTTTTTTTCTATCTTGTTATGAAGCGGTGTCTTGCTAACTTTCTAGATTCTTCTTATTTTTTTGTAGTAACTCGATTTGACGGTTTTCACGTGTAGGATGTGTACCAAAGCGGTGTCTTGCTAACTTTCCATCTTTTTTCTTTTGGCTTTTTCACCGATACAACTGCACTGCACGAGCCCTGGACGCCACCTCACATTGAGCTCCCTGCATATCAGCCATTCCCTGCATTGCTATAGGACAATTTGAGAAAAGTCTTGCCACTCACGCATTTAAATATAAAATCAGCGAACAAGCACAACTAAAATATAAAAATTGTACACCAGAATAAGTAGGAACTTAAAAAAAAATACTGCAATATATTTTTTCATAAATTATAAAGGCTTATTCATACATTTCTCTATGAATACACTTATTTCTCCATGAAAGCAAGCAAGAAGGGTAAGTGTACACAGCTGAGTGCCGCCCCCGCATCACACCGCACCGCTCCGCACCGCACCGCCACTCCCCAGGCACTTGTTATCATACCCTCACTCCTGCAA
>CM035179.1:17288239-17299737 GCA_020233015.1 Callinectes sapidus
TCTCTCTCTCTCTCTCTCTCTCTCTCTCTCTCTCTCTCTCTCTCTCTCTCTCTCTCTCTCTCTCTCTCTCTCTCTCTCTCTCTCTCTCTCTCTCTCCCTGTCTGTCTGTCTCACACAATCGTTTGTTTGTAGAGGGCGGGTTGAGCTTTGAGAGGCTGTGGGCTAACCTCCCCACTGCCTTCCCTCCAGCACTCCGCAACTACACCCACCCACACCACGGCCGCCCACCCCCGCCCCCGCCGCCCCGCACCACGCCCACACGCCCTCAGTGCATCCCTCTACCTGGTGAGTATGGGCGGGAGAATGAGAGGAAGGGGTAGGTTGGTGGGGGGTTTGTGTATGTCTGTTAAGTTGGCACGAGGGAAGGTGTAGTAGCTAAAGTAATCTCTCTCTCTCTCTCTCTCTCTCTCTCTCTCTCTCTCTCTCTCTCTCTCTCTCTCTCTCTCTCTCTCTCTCTCTCTCTGTGCTTCGCTGCGTCAGGTCCCTTCATGCCATGCCGGGACCTGTTTGACTGGTGGACGCTGCGCTGCGGGGTGTGGATCGTGTTCCTGCTGGCGCTGATGGGTAATGGTGTGGTGGTGGTGGTGCTGGTCGCCGCCTACGCCAAGATGGACGTGCCGCGCTTCCTTGTCACCAACCTCGCGCTCGCTGACTTCTTCATGGGCGTGTACCTAGGTAAGGGAGAAGTAGCGAGGCGTCTGGTGTGATAGGGAGGAGGGTTAACGTTCACACACACACACACACACACACACACACTGACGCCTGTCTCCTCTCTCTCTCTCCTGCCTGCAGGGTTCCTGGCGGTGGCTGACGCCTCCACGCTGGGGGAGTTCCGCATGTACGCCATCCCGTGGCAGATGTCAGCGGGGTGCCAGGTGGCGGGCTTTCTTGGCGTGCTGAGCTCTGAACTGTCGGTGTACACGCTGGCGGTGATCACGCTGGAGCGGAACTACGCCATCACACACGCCATGCACCTGCAGAAGCGGTTGTCGCTGCGGCAGGCGGCGTACATCATGGCGGCGGGCTGGGTGTTCGCCCTCACAATGGCTGTGCTGCCGTTGGCGGGCGTGTCGGACTACCGTAAGTTCGCGGTGTGTTTGCCCTTCGAGACAGCGGGGCCCGGCCTGGGCTACGTGGTATTCCTCATGTTCATCAACGGCGTGGCCTTCCTCATCCTGATGGGCTGCTACTTCAAGATCTACTGCGCCATCCGCGGCTCGCAGGCCTGGAATAGCAACGACTCCCGCATCGCTAAGCGCATGGCGCTGCTCGTGTTCACTGACCTGGTGTGCTGGGCGCCCATCGCGTTCTTCTCCCTCACCTCCGCATTTGACCTGCACCTCATCTCGCTGGAGGAGGCCAAAGTGTTCACGGTATTCATTCTGCCGCTCAACTCCTGCTGCAACCCCTTCCTCTACGCGCTGCTCACCAAACAGTTCAAGAAGGACTGTGTCATGCTGTGCAAGACCATCGAGGAGTCCCGCGTCACTCGAGGCATCGGCCGCTGCCGCCACTCCTCAAACTTCAGCAACAGACAGACACCAGCCAACACCAACAGCGCTGTGGACCATACCTCGCAGGGCGACGGCAAGGCGCCCTGTGGCTGCCGCCTCGGCAAGCAGGAGAAGAGGCGGCGGCCGCGCCTTAGCCTGGCGGCACTCAAGCACCTTCTGTGCCAGCGCGGGGCCACCACCATCACCTCTTCCAGCGACGGCAGCTTCCAGGCAGACGCTGCGGCACGCCGCGGCCCGCGCCACGCTTCGCTCTCTAGCGACACTTGCAGCGGTTCTTGGAGCGATACGTGGCGACGCGGGCGTGGCGGCGCCTCCGTGCCGCGCCCAGTGGACCGCCGCCGCCACAATTCATGGTCCGCGTCGCACCGGCCGTCCCAGGAGAGCAGCTTGTCCGCCTCGCGCCCTGACTCTGCCGCCTCGGCCTCCACCGCCACTTGGCGTATTTCCCGCTCCTCTGTCTCCTCAGACACTTCAAACGGCAGCGGCAGGGTGGTGCGGGGCGGCGAGGTCACGACAGCACCGCGGCGCTGCGGGCGTGGAGCTGGACCTCCGCGCCAGCTGAGCCAGGGGGCCCTTATTCCCACCATGCGACCACCCACGGGGCGTGCCAAGCCACGCCTGACGCGCCAGACAGCGGTGGAACGCGAGGCGTACACTCCGGGGCGCGATGGCTCTGCGCCAGACAGCCCGCCGTGCCCTTTGCATCTGCGGCCAGACCAGCTGTCCTGTGTGTACGAACAAAGTCACGAGGACGATCCATCGCCCGCGCCGCCCCTACTGCTGGACGCTGCCGCTCTGGACGATAGCGTGTTTGCTGACTCCAGCGACGACCACCATGCTTCCCCTCCCGCCTCCCCACCCTCTCCAGCCCGCGACCACGCCCAGGAGGACGTCGCTCTTGCCACCTACACCGAGGCTTCCGAAACCTCCGCCCTGGTGCCTCCGCCGCTCCCTGCACAGGCCGCGCCACTCGAGACACATTTCCCCTTGGAGGAGCGCCGCCCACTCATATGAGGCGGAGGGGCGCGGAGAGCCACAAGCGGCCGCGCCCTCACTTGACGGGAGCAACAACGTCAGGCTGAGGACGGGCGTAGGGTGGCGCTGTACACCGAGGCGCGGCGCTGCTGGGTGGGTTGTAGCACGCCTGGGATAGATGGGGAAAGGGATTCAGTGGGAGGCGTGTCGCCAAACAAGCCAAAGACAAGTAGCCAGTAGCCTGTAGCCTGTAGACTGTAGACTGTAGCCTGTAGATCGTTGTAGCGTCGCTGTGCACCTGTTGTACGCACCTTTGTATAACATTATTACTTGAACTATTTATCTATTGAATGTTGTGAATTGCAAGTGTTGGTCAGCCACCAATACTACAATAAAGTACTCTGTGTACCGACAAGTGTTTCCATCCTGTAGGTGAGGAGACTACTGGTTCACTTGATGGTACTTTATCTACTAACACCACCAGTGAACCACTGAACGTGTTAACCACACTACACAACGCGGCCTGCGTATGTGTGTGTGCTGGGCAGTCATAGTGCAATGTGTATCAAGTATGATTATATACGTATTTTTTTTGCCACCCTCAGTCTTAAATCTGTGTAATCTTTTAAAGTTCTTCAACTATTCATCAATAATGACATGATTGTTGACTTCATTACATTCACTCTCCACTCTGAGAATCAATTCCTTCCTATCTCTTTAACGTACAGTAATATTTCAAGACTGTTCACAATATTTCTTGTTCTCTGGTGATTTACTCATTCTGAGAATGAGGATTGTCAGTCACCCTTGTTATATCCTCTATACCTTATTTAACACATTCTATCAAGTCTCCTCGTAACCCACACTTCCCTCAACAAAGTAAATTAATAAGCCATCTCTTATTTACTGTACCACCCACGAGTATATCATTCTTTATTCAAAACCCTCCTCTAGATCTCCTCCATTCAGATTTCTTTTGCAATTTGTGCATGTTTATTCAGGTGTGTATCATGAAGCTTCTAATCTCCCCAAACTAGTCTCCTCCTCTGTGTCACCCCTCCTCTCCTCCCCTCCGTGAAGCTTCGAAGCAGCTGTTATTGGTGGACGTGGTGGAGGCAGCCATTTTATGTTACACCCCCAGCAGGTGCGGTTGTACCTCACACCCCGGCAGGTGAAGCCTTGAGGAACTACAGGTGTCGTCGCCATAAGTAAGTGTCAATATTACAGTGATGTATAACTTAGTGACAGTGTCTGGATGTGAGAAGGAAGCTGTGGGAAACTTCCTGAGACGATAATTCTTTATATAGTAGCCTTGTAGTTTGTTTGAACATTGTGGCCGAGGGAGTGATGACGTGGCGCTGGTGGTGGGGAGAGAGAAGTGACCGGCGTTTACGGTGCTATTCACTTTGTTATAAGATTTGTGACCTTATTCTGCAGCATCACAGCGTCACACCTTCACTCATTCCCGTATATTCTGAAGTGACGCGGGAAATTAAGAGTGTCCTTTTTTTACTGTTCTAGTGACATATAACGAGATCCCTTCATTATTAACAAGTGCTCATCGTTTAATAGGTCACCGTCTGCTTTCCTACCCCGCGTGGTAAGATACAATTAGTATTTTGTGGCATCCCGTTAGATGGGATTGCATGCGTTTTTATATTCATTTTGCTTCTTGTCAATTTTATACAGCTTCAGAACTAGAATAGCATAGATTTTGACCATTAATCTTCTAATCACCATAGAACCTTGCTAGTGTTAACAAAATGGTCTAATCATATCCATAAATATGCGTTCCACAACTGAAGGGTTTAATGACTCGTCATAACTTCTGCCCTGAGATAATTATCTATTGAAATTCCTCAAGTTGACTTGTTGCTATAGCTTTGGAATACTACCACCACTACTACTACTACTACTACTACTACTACTACTAATACTAATAATAATAATAATAATAATAATAATAATAATGACGATAATGATAATAACGTTAAAAAGTCAGCTTCATTAAGTAAGGGGCCATTTGTACATCGGTCAATAAAACACGTTCTATCTATTAATCTCCTTTATTTTTTTTCCAGGGAATGTTTGACATGACGGAAGAGGTAACACCATACCACCACCACCATCTGCTGTTCCTCCACGTGGCAGCACCAGCACACCAGTGACCACCTCTGCTTGGCTGACTGACTGCCTCCTCTGCTTCTTGTCTTCTGCTGTAACTGTCTGTGACTTACCTATGGCATCATGAGGGGGGGGGCCTCCTGTCAATGCCGGCAGGATCATGCCTTACTCCTTTGTGCCCATTGGTGTTAGATCCCTCCCTTTCCCCCACCAGCCTATCTCAAGCCAGCACACCCTTGTCACCCTTCTCCTTACCCACAGATTGGCGATGGGAAGACAGGAATTTATTTACTGCACCACGAAGAAGACCAACAACGAAAGGAATAAAAGAAGCCTCATAGATTCACCACGGGAGGAAAGATGACCAACAGATTCACAGCAAGGTAAGAAATGAAGGAAAATTGTCACATTCATTAGCAAAAAGAAATGAAGACCAACAAATTCACAGCAGCAGAAGGAATAAAAGAAGCCCCATAGATTCACCACAGGAAGAAAGAAAGAAAGCTCTCACACTCACAGAAGAAAACGAACACCCACAGATTCACAGCAGGAGTGATAATGATGAACACCCAGACAGATTCAAAACCACAACACTTCCAAGATTAACCTCAACACAGTACAGCAAGACACCATCTGCCCAGACACCCACAAATGCAAGAGGACTTCAAACTTCTCTCAAATACTGACATGAAGACCCAAGTGAGGTGATCCACTTCTTCATGCCATCAACAGTGGAGAGGTGAGGTGATGCATGATGTGGAAGATTTAGTGAAGTATTGAATGATTGTATAGTGGAAAGAGGGTGAGAGGAGAAAGAGTGTTGATAGATTAAAATGAGGGTGAATTAGCAGACTTCAGTGAATGATTGTGTTTGTTAAATAGGAGATGAGAGATAGGGAAGGAAGGGGACAAGAGGAGAATAAGTAGAGGACTTACTAATTGAGGTTTATTTGTTTACAGGAGAAAACAGAAGAGGAGAAGAAACAGGGAGAAGAGAGGAGGAATGAGAAGAGAGAAGAAACAATAAGGAAGAGAAGAAAACAGGAGCAGCAGCAAGAATAATAATCAGAGAAGAGAACTTGCAAGAACAGACAAGAGGAAGAAGAAAAATGTGTTGTGTTGTGGAGAGAGAGAGAGAGAGAGAGAGAGAGAGAGAGAGAGAGAGAGAGAGAGAGAGAGAGAGAGAGAGAGAGAGAGAGAGAGAGAGAGAGAGAGAGAGAGAGAGAGGACCAGAGAGAGAGAGAGAGAGAGAGAGAGAGAGAGAGAGAGAGAGAGAGAGAGAGAGAGAGAGAATCGAAAGGCCGAAAGGTTGGCCGAAAGATTTTATACCTGCCGACACAACCTTCAGCCTCCCCAACCTTCATAAGCAGCCGAGATTACTGGGAATGTTAACCTATGCTGACCTAACCCTACTACAAATAAACTGAGCAACATAGTATACATTTCTATTCCTTAAGTCTTCCTTCCTGTGACTCCTGGAGGGTCTAAAAGTGTCTTGGGATTAAAATTAGTCAGCCATAGAAGCTAATATGAGAAAAAGATTACCTGTCACTATATCATGGAGGATTCTAAGAATAAATAAAATCTAAGGGAAGAGAAAGTGAAGAAATAGAGAGAGACAGAGACATTAGAGAAAGGAGGAATGATAACAAAAAATGATGCAGAAACAGAAAGAATAGAGAAGTACAAAATGACAAACTAGAAGAAGGAGATCCGAGACAAACAGATGGAGAAATTAGAGAGAGAGACGGCACTACCAAAGAAACAATAATTGGTTCTCCTTCCTCTACGACAAATACTTGATTACTAGCTGGCTGAGAGACCTATTTAACATTCCCAGTAACCACGACTGCTGTGTTGATTGGAGTGCATCTTCTGAAAGCAAGAGTAAGGAGGAGAACACAGAGGAAGAGCAGGAGTGGAGGAGGAGGAGGAGGAGGAGGAGGAGGTATGTACGGTCTGTATTCAGAAACGCTTTGCTCTCTCACCATGACTATTTTCAAAGGCCACAGAGATGATTAGCTGGTTTTCTCAAGAGTTTCTCCAATTAATAATGTAGAAATTTTATCACTCTGCCCTTTAGAAATATGAAAACACCTTTAAAAACTCGAGTACATTTAAATAAAGCCTTGTGAAATAGTGGAGGTGAAATAGAGAAGTGTTTGCAAATACCACCCTTCATGTCTACTTTACAAACCCTGAGGTGGACAAACAGGCAGGCAGATAGGGTGGTGAGCAGGCAAGTAGATAGATGACTGTGGTGGTGATGGTGGTGGTGGTGAGCAGATGGAGATACAGAACACAGCGCCACACCCATTTCTCTTGAAGCAACATACCTCGGCCCTCCACAAACACACACCTGTAAAACCAAAACAACTTAGATCTGTGTAACACCTGAGAATGTTGAACGAACCTATGCACACCACAGCTGGCCACACTCATAGCAGGGCCCCACAGCACACACTGGTCCGCCCCTGCACCTCCTCCAGTTCTGACACCACAGCAAGGCCACACAGCATGCACTGGCTCTCCTTACATCTACACACATATGAATAATGGAGTAGATATCAACAGTTTAGCACTTTCTTCATTTATTAGGAAAGGCAAACAGGAAAAGTAGAATTCACTGCGTTATTTGTAAGGATTCAACTATTTCCTGGGAACCGGGACACACGCACACAGGCACACACGCACACGCACACGCACACACACACACACAAGCACGCACACACACACACACACACACAAGTTCGGAATACACAACTATAAAAGATTAATTGCGTGTGTCTTTCTCTGTCATATCTAAAAACTGCAATCTCTCTCTCTCTCTTTAAGTTGATATAGATAAAAAGATTAACATCAAGTCCAATCTCATTCAATTATTGTTGTATCAGAATCAAACCATCTTGCACACACACATACTCACACACATGAAAAAAAGGAAGAAAAGGTAATAATAAGATGTTTCTATGTCAGGACAAAACATCCTTCAAAATATAAGTCGAAAAAGGAAAAATAGAGATGAAATGATAATTTTTCTAATACACAGGATAAACAATGAAAAGGACAGCAATAACAAAATCGAAATCAATAAATAAGAGTTTATATTGAAATTTAGGGAAAGATTATTGATGTTAATGTGTTTGAATGTAGATAACTGTCCTGAGAAGTGTGTGATGGATTAATGGAAGGCCCTGACAAGTGACAACAAATACTACTATCACTACTACTACTACTGCTACTACTGCCAGCTGAACCAACACTATCACACACACACTCATTCATGCCTATACTCTTCCTGCAAATGTACATGCACACACACACACACACTCTCTCTGTCTGTCTGTATGTCTCTCTCTTGCACAGACACAGCAAAAAGGCACTTTAAACTAACACACATACACTGCCAGACTATCTCACATGCAACCCCGCCCCCCCAAAAAAAAACCCAGCCTAACCTAACCAAACACACACACACACACACACACCGTCAGTCTGTCACACACATCCACACACAACAAAAACATAACCTAACCAAACACACACACACACACACACACACATTCACAATCTTTCTCTCTATCACACATAAACAAGGACAACCAATCAGTTTTTCTTCCAGGAGTAGAACATTTCCATCGGCTTGTTCACCCTCCAGTACTTCTCGTTAATTTGTTCCAGGGTGAGGGAGCCGACCACACCAATGTACTGGTCTGGTGTTGGGGCGATGTAGATGCAGAAGTTATTGAGGGATGAAGGAAGCTCTGTCTCTAACTCTCCTGTTCTGTTGGCGAGTGTTAATCTCATCGCCAGGTACTTGGACAGGTGGTCAACTGCAAAGAAGGGAAAGATTGAGTTATGTTATTTGTCTATTTCATTTGTTTGATTTGATTGATTTTTATGGTGTATATGTTTTCTGGGTTTGTCTATGCATTGTCTCAGGATTAGTTATGCCATTCACAAAATTATCTTCACATCAATAGCCTCTTTCTTTCCTTCAACATTCTACGTTTCTTCTCTCTGATATTTCCTCTCATTAATAATTATCTTTCTCTCTCTCTCTCTTCAACGTTCTCTCTTTCTTCTCTTTTCTCTCATATAATAGCTATCATTCTCCCTCTCCCTCTCTCTTTCTCCTTTGATCCTCTTTCTACAAATATAATCACTATCATTCTTTCTCCTTCAACTCTCTCTCCCTTCCTTCTCTCTCTCTCTTGTCTTATGCAATCACAGTCATCCTCTCTCTCTCTCTCTGACTCACTGGTAGCATTGGCTGTGGTCTTAATGTAGCGGATTGACGAGTCCTTCAATTCCCGTATCAACTCATTATCCTCGTTCATCTCCAGCGGGTGAGGGCGGAACACCAGCTCAATCTCCCCTGCCTCCACCGGTCCACCGTCCTCCGCCTCGCCAGGGTTGCCGTCATTGCTCGAACCAGGACCTGACTCATTCTCAGAGGTCCGTCTTGGCTTCTTCATTTTTGGACCGAGACTTGCAGCTGTTGGGGTTTGGTTAGGTTAGGGTTAGGATAGGCTAATTTAGGGTTAAGTTAGGTCTTCTCCAGCCCTCAAAATATGCATACACACACACACACACACACACAGACACGACACCTCTCTTTGTCTGTCTGTCACTTTCTCACACAAATATTGTAAAAACACATCTTTAACTAGCAAGTAACTCATACCAGTGGACTGTGGCGTGGTGGCAGCTGCGGCAGTGGTAGTGGCGGTGGCGGTGGTGTTGGGCGTAGTGACTGGGGTAGCAGAGGGGTCAGTGGGTGTGGGTGTGGAGGGGGCGGAGGGTGTCGGCGTGGCCCCATCCTCCTGCAGAGCCTTCCTGTTCTTCTGGCGGCTTTGAATCTGCAACTTGATTCCTTCCTCAATGGACGTGATGAGCGACGCGTGGTTGTGGTTCTTGTTGAGCTTGGCTATGACGCGTTCCTGGTGCTGCTCGTACTCGTCTCGGCTCGGGTAGATTTTCGAGATGAGCGTGTCAAAGTTTGGGTCCGGCCGCAGCGAACGTTTGGAGACCAGTTTCTTGCGGCAGGTTGGGCACTCCTTGTTCCCCGAGCGTAGGGCTGTGATGATGCATTCCTGTGGTGGTGGTGGCGGGTTAGGAGCTAGAAATGGTGTCTGAGGATGTACATTGGTGTTGGAAGGGTGTTGAAGAGGATGAGGTGTATTGGTAAGGTGTTAAAGGCTTGTACTAGTGTTGGGAAGGTGTTGAGGCTAGGTTAGGTAAGATTAACTTAGGTTAGGTATAGTAAGACAAAGTTAATTTCGTGCAGCCTGGTGAAGTTTTTTGAACCAACAGCAAATTTAACAGAGCCAATCAGCAGCCATCTCACAGACAGAGCAGTGAAGAGCCTTAGGAGTTATTCAAAATTCAAAATATTGACTGATGCTCCTTGACTGCCACTGGACTTGGTCATAAGTATTTTCTGAAAGTACCACACTATCATTTTTATGGGTTGGAAGGTGGGTGTGGCCTTCGAAATGGTCTGAACATGGCCTAGTGGCTTGTGGCCTGGTCTAAGTTGCTGATACTTGCCCTACACCACAGTCCCTCCTACCTGGCAGAACCTGTGGAGACATTCCTTGGTGGTCATGGTGTTCTTGAGCATGTCGAGGCAGATGGGACACATGAGCTCAGAGTGGAGGGAGCGCGGCGACACGGCAATCTCTGTGTTGTCTGTGATGGCTTCCTGTGGCGTGCGGTGCAGCTCGTACAGTGACAACTCCCACGTCTTGTTCACTGCGTTCTGTTCTGTGGCAGCCATGATGCTGTGTTGGCGGCAGCGGTGTCTGTGGAGATTAATCTTCTTAATATATTATATGTATGTATGTATATATAGGCATCAGTCATTGTGGGTTGATGGAGATATTAAAATACACCCAACATTCTCAAAATACAAACAAATAACGTGTCTTCCCAAGTTATCATAGGCTAGGTTAGGTAAGATTGGCTTAGGTTAGGTACAGTAAGATAAAGTGGCTGTCTGCTGTGGCCATTGAAATCCAAGGTCATTTCTGGCAAAGGGCCGTTCTGAGCAGCCTTCTCAAGACCACTGCACCACACACACACACCTCACCACTGCACCACAGAGGCCTCACCTTAAAAACCCTTGAAATACGCCTAATGACTCCCTCACTCCCAACACCACTAACATGACACTTGGCTAACTTACACACACACACTCCAGCAGCAGCCACCCACCACGCACCTGCACCACCACAAGTAAACATGACCACTGAACGCGTCGCAACACAATGCATAACAACACACTTAGGAACACTGGAGTTAACACGGCATTTAAGTGACTTCTACGTGCAATTCTCAGTAACTTACACCAGACGAGGCAAGAACATGTAAGTAACAACCATGCATTTTTACCACACTACCACAAAATATGCCTCGATACAAGTTCCCCCCCAACATTTCAGTCATTTGTAAGTACTTCCCCTTGACTTACCGGAGTGTTGGTGGGTGTAGTGACGCTCCCGCCCTTCCTCTTCCTCCCCAGGGCGCGAGAGTCACCAAACAGTCAGTAAATGGTTTAAAATTAACACTTTTCCACCCCCACTGAGGAGTGACGCCAACATTTGTTTACCTCTTAGTCGGGACTCAATAAATGGCATGAAGGTTTATACAGTGTTCGATTCCTTATACTCTGGCCAAGTTCTTCTCTTATTATCCTCATATCTCATGTTTAAGGCTTATTTATCTGTTTTTCTTAATTGTCCCTTTTGTTTTAGTTTATTTTCGTATTGTTATTTTATGGGAATTTGGGTTGTGTAGTGGGGTGAAGTAGAATTGAAACCCCTATAAGTTTAAAGGTTTCTCTCTCTCTCTCTCTCTCTCTCTCTCTCTCTCTCTCTCTCT
>CM035179.1:17345008-17355233 GCA_020233015.1 Callinectes sapidus
CTCTCTCTCTCTCTCTCTCTCTCTCTCTCTCTCTCTCTCTCTCTCTCTCTCTCTCTCTCTCTCTCTCTCTCTCTCTCTGGCAACAATATCACGGTTGGAAATATAGGATCTATTTCATCTGTACATAACCACTTTGCTTTTATATATTTCCCTCGCACTGCTTTTATTTCCTCGCTTTGCAAATATTCCCTGGCGCCCTTTTCTCGGTTCTCTCTCCCCTTATTGCAGCGTCCTTGAGTTTATTACCCCACAATATATACACGCAGACTCTCGTTCCCTTTTTTTTCCTCTCGAACTTCAGTAGCCAATAAAACTTGTACCCTTCGTGCTGAGTAACATAACACAGGGAGCGATGAGTGGAGTGAGAAAGTGGAGCTGTATGGATTATGTACTCTAACGCTTGTGTCTGAATTCTAAACCACAGAGAAGGATCGTGTTGAAATGGTTAGTTTTCTTATTGGTGGTGGTATGTGGAGTGACAACGTGGACCTGTATAGATTGTGTTCTAAATTGTAAATCATAGGGAAGGGTCATGTTGTAATGGCTAGTTTTCGTATTGGTGGTGTGCGGGATGTCAAATAGGCGTTACTTGATAGGTAATGCTCAGTCCAGGTATTAATAGAGATTTTTAAGTATGTCAATTTTTCTTGGATGAATTTCTAGTCTTAAATTCAAGCCTCTCGAAATTGGTCTTTAGTCATTATCTTATCACCAGGAAATTGTAAGCCGTTGATGAATAATGTCTTTGTCTTTGTCACATCACGTCTGATTTTTGACGCCACAAAGATGATTAAAGGAAATTTCATGGCTATTTTTCCTATTCACAGTGCAGAACCCTTGTTGAACTATATTTAGAATCACAAATACGTTTGAGAGAATAGAAATTAGAGAATGAAGCGTTTTTGAACCCCTTTCCTTTGATTTCCTCGATGCATATTCACCCCACACAACACGTTTTTCCCTCCCCATCAAGAGCCTGTTCAAATATTTACCAAAGGAGAGAAGTATCGATGCCTTTACCACGCAATCTAATTCATCTGTCATTTCCCGCGACTTACCCTTCCTTTTTTCAGTCCCTCTCGTCTGGGGTACTTTTTCTTCCCCCTCGCGTGAACGAACAGCAAGAAAACGAGGTTAACGCCCCGCCGCACCGACAAGCATGAAACTGGTGGCTCTTGCTAGCGTTCCTAAGCTGCTTATGGCGGTGGCTTCTCCTGACGCTGCTCCTGTGTGTGGGTAAATATTGTACCAGCAAGGTAGGATGGAGGGGAAGAAGGAGGCGGAGGAGGAGGAGGAGGAAGAAGAAGAGGAGGACGCTGAAGACGAGGAGGAAGATGGTGACGATGTGGATGAATAGGAGAATATTAAAGTTTGTGGACAAGGAGCAGGGTTGAAACGAGGAAAACGTGGAGGAGGAACAGGAGGAAAATGTTAAGTTTTGATCAAAGGAACAAGATGAAGAGAAGGAAGATGAGAAGGAGGAATAGGATAATGCCAAAAGTAAAGACAGGAAACAAGATGAAGAATGAAGACAAGGAGGAATAATTCGAGAAAAATGACGAAGATAAGAACTAAGATGTTGAATTCGAGAAGGAGGAAGAGGAGGAGGAGGAAGAAGAAGAAGAAGAAGAGGAGGAGGAGGAGGAGGAAAAGGAGGAGGAAGAGTGGGAAGAGGATTAGTAGACAATAGTGAGAAACTGAGAATGAAATCAATTATAATAAGACGAGTTACTGATTTTTATATTTCCATTCTTCCTTATCTCTCCTCCCTCTTTCTCTCTCTCTCCCACACACAATTCCCTACAACTCAGTCTTTCCAGGCATGAGCGCAGCATCACTCAGCCCACCGCCCATCACGCCAGGAAGGAGCGACAGACACCCTCGACAAGCGACAATTCGAGACGCCATCAGTCAGGTACAGATCCTTTGCCTCGACTCACCTCCCCATCAGTCTTGCCACGCCGCCAGATCCCCGTGAGCGGCAGGATTGAGGCGTGGGGAAGAGGGGGGACGTGGGATGCGTGTGGGAGAGATGGTGATAGTGGTGGTGATGTTGGTGATGGTGCTCGTGGTGGTGATGATGTTAAAATTTGCCATGCCACCATATCGTCACGCGGAGAGAGAGAGAATGTGTGTGTAATGTGATGGTGATAGTGGTGGTGATGTGTTAGTGAAAATGAAATAATACCGTGAATCTGTATTTCTGTTTCCGTCACACTCCGGACCATTCCCTTTTTTAACATACTAACTTTAATCCCAACTTCCTAACGCCATATTACAAAAGACACAATGAGTTCCCAATCCATTTACCTTACCCCGTCTTGTATAGCAAATAAAACCATCATTTACCAACAAAACTAACACCCCACCACGCCATAACGCACCTGGACACACCTTTCCATCACCAGTCACGCCACACCCATTGCACACCGCGCGTCACCCCACAACACACCCCAAGGACACCCCTGGAGGAGGCGGGAGGAGCGGTGGCAGTTTGTAAAGAAGGAGGACTGAGACAAACACAATATCTTAGCGCTGCGGGACTCGTAACATATTGTGTGCTAATGCCAAGGCTTTACTCACAGCTGGGCGCGGAATCCCCCCTCCCTACTCCTTACATCACTTCTCTCCACCACCACCACCACCACCGTTACCACCACCACCACCACCTTCCCTACTCCTTGCTTAAGATCCCTTCGTTTTCTTCCAGACGCAAATAAATAAGGGGCTCTTTCCCTCTGACACATCACGTTCTCTATGTATTTGTGTCCCTGAGAGGCGGTCGGTGTACATTGGCGAGTAATTACATAAACTCAGCTCAGCTCGCAGGGAGGGAAAGGAAGGAACGAGTCTCCAGTCTCCAGCGGGATGTTTGTTTTCTATTTATGTCGCCTTGTGTGGGTGTGGGGAGCTTGTTAGTACGTCTCTCTCTCTCTCTCTCTCTCTCTCTCTCTCTCTCTCTCTCTCTCTCTCTCTCTCTCTCTCTCTCTCTCTCTCTCTCTTAACAAATCGAAGCAAATCTCACCAACAAATCGACTCTAACACGACAACAAGGTGATAAAAACAAGTGGCAGGAGAACTTACACTCGTGACTGGATACCCTTTGCCTTCCCTCACCCACCGCCACCTTAGGGACATACCAAGGCGAGGCGGGTTGAAACATTTGTCCCTATCTTTCGGGTAATTCTCTTGATCCTACAGTATATGGGGACTGACAAATTATAAGTGGGATATTCTTTATTATTTGTATTCTCCTTGCCCAGCATTTCCCTCTTACATAAAAAAAAGAAAATCCAGAAATGTCCGTATTTAGAAACGCTTTCATCTCTTACTATGATTATTTTCAGAAACTACAATACTTATTAGGGGGATTTTCATGAATGTTTCTCCAGTTGATATTATGAAAATCTAATCACTTTGCTTGTAGAACCTCAAAAAACACCTGAATAAACTCGTGTCAATTTGACTGAAACCTTTTGAAATAGAGGAGGAATAACATGGAAGTGTTTGAGAATACGAATCTACGAGTAAGGTACAGCAAGACACAGCAAGACACAGCAAAACACAGGAGGACACACAGGACACACAAGGCACAGCAGAACACCCAAGATTCCTCAACAGTGAGTCTACACCATGAAACTTATTTGAAACATTTTTTTGCCCCTAGTAGAAGCTGGGGAATGCTGGTAGGTGGGGCGGTGCTGAGGTCCTGTAGTCTCTTTCCACCATCTGGTACAAGTTTTTCCTGTTGTCTTCCTGTTTTACACCAGTGCTACCAGTTTTGCTATGTACTGGGAGGGTCTTTATTACCGCACCCTGGATTGTTTCTCTCTCTCTCTCTCTCTCTCTCTCTCTCTCTCTCTCTCTCTCTCTCTCTCTCTCTCTCTCTCTCTCTCTCTCTCTCTCTCTCTCTTCTTCATCTTTTTAATGATATTAGTCTTTCCTTCTTTTCCCCTTCTTCTTCCTGTTCTCGTTCTTGTTCTTGTTCTTGTTCTCGTTCTTGTTCTTGTTCTTGTTCTCGTTCTTGTTCTCGTTCTTGTTCTCGTTTTCATTCTTGTTCTTGTTCTTCTTCTCATTCTTCTTCTCGTTCTTCTTCTCGTTCTTATTCTCATTCTTGTTCTCATTCGTTCCTCCTCTTCCTCCTCCTCCTCCTCCTCCTCCTCCTCCTCCTCCTCCTCCTCCTCCTCCTCCTCCTCCTCCTCCTCCTCCATCTCCTCCCCCCTCCTCCTTCTCCTCCTCGTCGCCCTTTTCACCTGTAAGAATTGGAGAAATGGGACAAGGAAGCCCTGTCTTTTGGAACAGGCATGTATCTCCCCCTTGGGTCTTTTTGAGGTCTTTTCCTAGTCTTATCGGGTGTATTTCTATATATTTTATTTGTTTTGTTTTTTTTCCGAGTTTTCTCTGTTCTTTTTGGGTCTCCCTTTTTTTTTTTGGGGGGGGGGGGGGGGAGAATGGGGGGGGGGGGGGAGAAATGGGGAGATATTTTGTGGCTTCGTGGTTCTTTCGGTGTTTTTTGAGGTGTTTTAGGTGTTTTTCGTTTTTTTCCATTTTTTCCCCAGTTCTTGTGTTTCTTTTGGGGTTCTTTCGGATTTCTTCTCCTCCCAAGTCTTGTATTTTTTTGTTTCAGGTTCTTATGTTTTATCTTTTTTTTTTCCTTAGGTTTTTTTTATCGTGCTCCGTCTTCTCCTAATTCTTACGTTTTTTGGGGGTTATTGTGTTCTTTTCGGGTTCTCTTGGGTCTTCGTCTTCTCCCAATTCTTGTGTTCTTTTCGAGTTAGTGTGTTTGGTTTTGGCTTCTCTTGGGTTCCGTCTTCTTCCAGTTCTTGTTTTCTTTTGGGGTTCTTGTGTTCTTCTCGTTTTCTCTTGGTCTTTGTCTTTTCCCAGTCCTTGTGTTCTTTTCGGGTTCTTGTTTTCGTTTTGGGTTCTCTTGGGTTTTGTCTTCTCCCTGTTTTTGTCTTATTTTCGAGTTCTCTCATATTATCTCGGGTTCCTTCTACCTCCAGTTTGTCCATCGCTGAAGGACAAATCTCTGCGGAAATGTGCACTCTTGTAACGTTACATATTCACCATTCCCTCAGTACCCTGGCTCCCTCGCGACGCTTAGTTTACATATCAGCTTCCCTCTCCTTTAGACTCGTTCCGGTTTTTCTCACAATCTAAATAACGAAAATGGAAGTATTCAGTTTATTTCCCATTACACAATGTTTCGTGCGAGATTAGTTTTGTAATTCGCCTTCCTTTTACTTCATGGACTTTTTTTGTATTTTTGTTTTGTCTTTCCATGAGTGAGTAGTGTTTTCGTGGAAACTGTACTCTGTCTTCCTCGTATAAACTCTTGCCTCAAGCCTGCATTCCTTTGTCAGCTTACTTCACCACGGTTACTTTACATGCTGCTTGCTTATGGATTCCTCTGCTTCTTCCAACATTTATTCATTATTGTGAAATTTGTTATTCCTTCCATTTCATCACGTACACTCTTGCTGCATTTCATATCCGTTGTTCAGTGTACATTCAGTGTACTTTAATTCATATCCTCCTTTTCCAGCACCGGTGTTTTCCCTCTCTTTCTCTCTTTTGTCACATTACTTCCCCAAGGCCAGCTATTTTACTTTTAATCTGCGTGCTGCTATTTCAGTCTTCTTTTCACTCATATAAACACTTCCCTTGCGCCAGTAGTACGTTCCTACCTCATTACGAGCCTAATTGCACCTTTCCCCGGATAAACCTACATCACATTTTCTCTCTACCTTGAACTTATCTCCTTTCTCGCTGTACCAAAAATAATTTCCCTTCACGTCTTTTCATCCTTTTCATTTTCCTTTACTGATTTTCCTCTCCATCCCCTTTCTTTCCTCTCTAGAGTCTCCATTCTTACCCTCCTCTTCATCCTTGTTTATTTTCTCTTCACATTTTTTACAACCTTTTTTTGTGTTCCCGCTGGCTGCAATGGGTACAGCAGCTATAAGGGAGCCTCACCGCTTTGCCCTTGTTGTGGCAGGAGGCAAGAAGGCACCACGCCGCCACATTAGGACGGCTCATGGTGGCAATTACGAGAGGCATTACGGCAGATTACGGCATCGAAGCGGCAGGGGGAGGCGGCAGGCGGGCGAGTGGAAGAGGCAGGGAGGAGGAAGTAGCGTAATCAGGCAGTAAATATTGGAGTCTTGAATTATTCCACTTCTTGTCGCGTATTCTTGAAGGATAACTGTGACACATGGCCATTCTGAAACGCTTTGCTCTCTCCTCTCCACTGTTTTCAAAAGCCACAGAGGTTTTTATGGGTGTTTATCCAGTTCATTATGTATATAGTAGATATGTTGTTAATTTGTCACTAGAACTGTGAAAAACATCCTCAAAAACACCGCGCAACTTTATCAACAGCCAGATTCTCATTAGTGTCTATCCTGGTAATTATATAGATATGTTGTTGATATGTCACTAGAGCCTTAAGAGCATCATTAAAAACATCGTACAACATTATCCACAGCCAAGTCCTCGTGATTGGCTATCTTGTCAATTATATACAGTAGATAAGTTATTAATATGTCACTAGAATCTTAAAAAAACACCCTTAAAATACTGTGTAACCTTTTTTGAATGTAACTGAGATGCGGTGCGTTCGTTTCTCCTTCACAATATGGTCTATAAAATGTGTTAAGAAAACTGTCGTACCTTTTACCTCACGATGTATATATTTTTTTCCTTTTCCAGGAAGCGGGAACCATAACAGGGAGTAGTCATGTTCCCAGGTGTGTCCCGCCACGTGCCTCGCCTCAGGTAACTTTGACAAGAGGTACGCAAAGAAAAGGGACTAATTAGTTGTTATGTACCTGTGTTCTCATCGTTAAATGCCTTTTTTCTACTGGTACTGCTATAGCTGCTCCTACTGCTGCTGTTCCTGCTATTGTTGCCTTTCTCCTTTCACTCTTCCACGTGTCTTCATTAACTATAACATCCTCAAGGGGCTTTCTCCTCCTCTTTCTCCCCCTTTTTCTTATTCAGTTTTCTATTCCAACTCATACATCTAACGCGTCCCTTCCCTCCAAGCGACAAATTAATTTCCTCCATTACTTACATCATATTTTTCACTTGTAGTTCCAAAATATGTGACCAGCTATGCCACCTCGACAACACGTCTCGTCTTTTTCAGCTCCTTGCGCCAGAAAAAGCATCTCACTGCGAGCGCCTGATGGAAGGGTAATTTTCCACGCATTTTTACATTATTCTTTCACACCTCAGCCTTGCGTAAAAGTGACATAAAACTTTCCAGCCATTTTGCGACCAACATTCTTAATTCAAAATAGTCCGTGTACCTGTTTATGAGAGAGAGAGAGAGAGAGAGAGAGAGAGGAGATGAGAGAGAGAGAGAGAGAGAGAGAGAGAGAGAGAGAGAGAGAGAGAGAGAGAGAGAGAGATTCCTTATATATATCTTTGTCAGTCATGGAGTTTCAACATTTACTTAGGCCTGGTGAAAAAAAAGATAAATAAATAGTGATGAAAATTCTGCTCGCAAAGATCACTTTGGCAAATTAATATAATCACTTTGGCAAATTAATGGCGCTTCTTTTTTTTCTTTTTTTCTCACATAATTTAAACTTTGAGGAGACAAGAATAGTTCTTCCTCTCGTTTTCTCCTTAGTTCTCACCTCGCTAACTATTGTATCTTTCTCTCTTTCTCTCCTCTCCTTTTATTGCTTGTCATTCTGCCTTCCCTTCGTACACCTTTCTATTTTACTTTCCTTTCCCGATTTCCCATTACTTTTTTTATAATTTTCTTTTTTTATTTTTTTTATCTCATTTTCATCTTATGTCTTTTATTTTTTTCAGTTTTTTCTCTTCCTTGTTCATTCTACACCTTTCTATTTTCCTTTCCTTTTTGTATTTTCTACTGATTTTGATTTTTTATGTCTCTTATTCTCATTTCTTCCTTCCTTCATACACTTTTCTATTTTTCTTTTCCTTCCCCTATTTTCCATTATTTTTTTCCAAATTTTCTTTGTTTCTTATTTGTTCTGATTAAATTCTACTCTTATCTGTCTTTCATTTTCCAGTTCTTTCTCTTCTTTTTTCATTCTACACCTTTCTATTTTCCTTTCATTCTTTTCTATTTTCTACTGTTTTTCTTTTTTCAAATTTTTCTTCTGTTTCCCATTGATTTCATGTATTTTCTACCGTATCTGTCTTTTATTCTTCATTTCTTCTTCTTCTTCAATCATTTTACATCTTCCCCCTTTCTTATTCCCTTTATCGTGTCATATATCTTGATCTCTCCTATTTTCTAATTTTATTCTCCTTTATCTCTTCTTAATTTTCTATCTTATATGTCTTTCATTCTTGATTTCTTCCTATTCTTCATTCATCCTACATTTTCCCCTTTCTTATGCCCTTTATCGTCTCAAAATCCTGATCTTTTCTATGTATATTTCATTTTGTTCTCCTTTTATCTTTTTTCTTAATATTTAGTTTCTTCCTCCATTCGTATTTCCTCCACGCTCTCTCCTCCATTCTCCTTTCTTTTAATATCCATTCCAAAACGTGCTCCTTTTATTATTCCACTCTCACCTTTATCTTGACCTTCTTTCCTTCCTCTTACTATTTTTACTCCTCATCCACCTCATTTCTTGCGTTTAATCCCTGTTTTTACTGCCCAACTTGTTTTCTGTTGCTTAATCCCTCCTTTACTTTATTATTTCGTTCCATCTTTTCAAATTCAAACCATAATTCTCTTTGATATCATTATGTTTTCCTCCTTCTTCCTTTCAGCACTTTCTTTTCTATTGTTTCTCTTTCATATATATATATATATATTTTTTTGCTTCTATCCTTTTAAACTCAAACCACAATTTATTTAATACTACTGAGTATCTCTTTCTTCTTTCCTCCTCCAGCACTTGTTTTTTCTATAATTTCTCTTTCATTTTCTTATTTCCTTCCTTCTTTCTAATTCTTAACTATAATACCCTTAGTATCTCTCACCGATTCTTCCCTCTTTCTAATTTTCCTCCAAGACTTTCTGTGCTTTCTATTTCTTTATTTTATTAATTTTCTTTAATTTCTAACTATAATTTCTTTGACATTTCTTCCCAACTCTTCCCACCCATTTCCTTCTTCCTCTCTCTTCTCTCCTCCTCCTCCTCCTTCCTTCTTTTCTTCTAGAACTTTCTATCCTATCATTTATTCCCTTTTTCTCTTTTATTCCCTGCCTTCCTTCCTAATTTCTGACTATAATTTCTTTGTTATTTCTTCTTAACTCTTCCCTCCTTATTTCTCCCTCCTCTCTCCTCTCTCCCCCTCCTTCCTCCTTTTTCTCCAGAGCTTTCTTTCCTATCGTTTATTCCCTCCTTCTTTCTTATTTCCTTCCTTCTTAATTCCTAACAATAATTTTTTGGACATTTCCTCCCAACTCTTCCCTCCCTCTTCATTCCTCTTTCCTCCTCACTCCTCTTTCTTCCTCCAGAACTTTCTTTCCTATTATTTATTCCCTCAGTCTTTCTTATTGCCTTTCTTCTCTTTAATCCCTAACTATCGTTTCTTTAACATTTCTTCCCAACTTTTCCCTCCTTCCTCATTCCTCTTCTTCCTCCAGCACTTTCTTTCCTATCGTTTAATTTCTCCTACTTTTCTTATTTCATTATTTTTTCTTATTTCCTGACAATAATTTCTTTGACATTTCTTCCCACCTCTTCCCTCCTTCCTCATTCCTCATTCCCCCTCTCTCCTCCTTCCTGTATTTTTTTCCAACACTTTCTTTATCATCATTTCTTTTTCTTATTTCCTTCCTTCTCTTCTCCCCTCCTTCCTTCTTCTCCCCTCCTTCTTTCCTTCTTCCCTTCTTCCCCTCTTCCTCCTCCTCCTCTCTTTTCCTGCAGCACCACAACCACACGAAGGCGGACATTTAAAGAGGCAGGCAGTCAATTACATAGGCGTGGCACAGTAATCCTCTTCCTCCTCTCCCAGATACGTATTCCTCTGTTTTGTGCCTCCTCCTCTTACTTCTTCTGCTGCACTGAACCTTAATGCCGCGGAAACTGAGTCTGTACCGTCTGATGAGGCTCTGGGAGTGGTGTGTGTGTGTGTGTGTGTGTGTGTGTGTGTGTGTGTGTGTGTGTGTGTGTGTGTGTGTGTGTGTGTGTGTGTGTTTGTGTTTGTTGTTTGTGTTTCTCTCTCTCTCTCTCTCTCTCTCTCTCTCTCTCTCTCTCTCTCTCTCTCTCTCTCTCTCTCTCTC
>CM035179.1:17357877-17371663 GCA_020233015.1 Callinectes sapidus
GTTTGCTGGCTATTTTTGTAATCAGTTAAGGAATGTTTAGGAGAAAAAAAAAAAGACCCGTGTCATATTTACACACACACACACACACACACACACACACATTTTTACAATAAGCCAGAATACGTGCAGTTTTTAGTAATCTAAAAAAAAAAAAAAAAAAAGACAAACGGAGAAAGACACACATAAAGACAGACATAGAGATAGAAAGATACCCAGAAAGAAAGACAGACACACAGACAGACAGACAGACAAAACATTTAAAGCAAGCAACGTTACAACACCACACACTAAGTAATTCCAGCGTCATTCTAAGCGACCCAGTGTCTGTGTTTTACTGGCGGACTAATGTTCCTGCTACCTTAGTCGTCCCTCCTCACGCAATACTGTGGGCCTCTCTCTCCCTTTGGCTTATTTGGGTTATTTCCTTCAATGTGCGTCTTATAAACAAGGTGATTTGTCTTTTCCTGGCAGCATGCATGAGGGAGAGCCACGGCGCCCTTGGATCAGGACTGAGAGAGGCATGTGAGGAATGAGAGGAATAGGAAGGATAGAGAAGGGTTGAAACGGATGGAAGGGAAAAACTGAGAAGAATAGAAAGGATAGAAGGCGTTGAAAAATTGGTAGGGAGAGATTGAGAGGAATAGGAAGGATGTAAGAGAGTTGAAAGGGATGGAAGGGAGAAACTGAGAAGAATAGAAAGGATGGAAGGCGTTGAAAGGGATGGAAAAGAGAGATTTAGAGGAATAGGAGGGATAGAAGAGGGTTGAAAGATTGAAAGGGAGAAAAAACTGAGAAGAAAAGGAAGGGTGGAAAAGGATTGAAAGAGATGATAGGGAGAGACAGAGATACAGGAAGGGTGGAAGAGGATTTCAAGGGATGGAAAGGAGAGACTGAGAGGAACAGGAGAGGTAGAAGGGGGTTGAAAGGGATGGAAAGGAGAGACTGAGAGGAATAGGAGAGATGGAAGGAAGTTGAAAGATTGGAAGGGAGAGACTGAGAGGAACAGGAGGGATGGAAGGGGGTTGAAAGATTGTAAGGGAGAGACTGAGAGGAATTGGAGTAGTGAAAAGGATGTTGAAATAGATGGAAGGGAGAGACTGAGAGAAACAGGAAGGGTGGAAGGGGGGGGTAGAAATATTGGAAAGGAGAGACAGAGAAGAACAGGAGAGGTAGAAGGGGGGTTAACTGGATGGAAGGGAGAGACTGAGAGGAATAGGAGAGGCGGAAAGGGGTTGAAAGATTGGAAGGGAGAGACTGCGAGGGACCTGGGAGTGTCTGGAAAGTGCAGGAGAGGTCTACAAGTCTTGCATGGTAGAGATGGGAGTGTGGGAGGGACTGGAGAGGTCTGGGAGAGTATAAGAGATTGCTGGTGGAGTCTAGAAAGGATGAGAAAGTCCGGAAAAGTCTGAAAGAGATGGGAAAGATTCGTGATGCTTGGTTGCTGATGAAAATTAATAGTTTGCATCGCTGACGTGAATGTGTGAATAGAGAAGCTAAGAGGAGGGAGAGGAAAGCATGTACAAAGAAGAACGGGTGGAAATGTAGCAAGAGTGTACGCGATGAAGTGTGGAAAGGATAGCAATTTTTCCATTATGAATACATTTTGTAAGAAGCAGAGGCATCCATAAGTAAGAGGAGACGTAGGAGGAGTAAAGGAATAAAGTGCATGAAGAATAGGAAGCAATAAGGGAAACTGTGCACAAGGAATAGAGAGTGGAACGAGAGAAGAACGAGGAGAACAGCGTGCATGACAAAGAGCAAAAGCAGTAAAAGGGAGAGTGCATAAAGAAACAGGAAGTAAAAACGAAAGAGAAAAACAGAAATATTCAAATGCATAAAGAAGAGGCAGCCGGAGTAAAATCGTGCATGGAGAGCATGAAGGAGACAAAGTAAAACAGAGCAAGCAGATCATAACGCTGATTGCACCGTTCTGAATACCAATGAGGATCAGATCGCATGCATAACAATACACAGCGAGGCTCCAGTCAATCTCCGCCTTATCGTCACCACAGACTTTTCCCACACGAACACACGAGGCACGCACGTCTTTTGCTAACTTCCATGTGTGTATGTGCCTGTGTGCGCGTGTGTATGTATGTAAGTGTGTGTCTGCCGCCGGAAGACAAAGTTTTAATGCGCATAACAAGCCCGTGACTGACGCGTTTCCCTGAGAATAAGACATAACTCAGACATAACTTAGCCGTACCTACACTTCGGGGGCTTCAGACAGCTTAGGGTGGACTGTGAACGAAGCAAGTGACGCAGTGGGGATCGTGCGGTAGAAGCTTATGGCGGTGAAAGGCGACCGAATGGCCATCAAGGTTATCTATGGAGCAGCTGGGGCGTTCCTACCACCTCTGCCAGTACCTTTACCGCCTGCAACTCATTCTCTAACACAGCTATTGGCGTCATATTGAGACCCATCAGGTTTTACACGCAAAATACAAGAATTACCACCACCACCGGTACTTTTAAAGCCTCTAACTCATTCTAGAACACAGGTAACTGATATTAGCACGCAAGTTACAGTGCTTTGCTACCTTTCAAAAGCTACCTAATGTTGATTAAAGCGTCTAATACTGGTGGTTCTAGGGCCGTTTGGGTGTCACAAGTTGTCAATTATAAAAGTATGAATTCTCACGTGATGTCGAGGTTGGGAAGGCTTTTACACGCCAGATAATGTACGTCGCTACCCTCCAATGGTCAGCTAATGTTGATAAAAGCGTCTGACAGTGGTGCTTATGGGAACGGTTGAATCACATCCTCGCATGTCAGTGATAAAATTATATATGATCTGAATCAGCAGGTATTTTCCAATGTTTAACGCTTCCACCACTGCACGCAATTATTTTCCATTATCGCCTATAACTTTTGGTAATGTTTTTTTACAATACAGTTTTTCTATATATAGTCATGTGGCTTAGAAAGGATGATATTAACTTTGTATTCTATCATTTTCATATCTCAGGCCATGCTTTTTCGACACTGTTCTAAATGTCAAGAAAAATACCACACTAGGAAAAAAAAGAGTTAATAATATGCAAGAAAAAAAGATCACCTCACACAAGGATTTATCGTTTGAATCTCTGCAAAGGGAAATAAGAAACACCATAAACGATAGTGAAAGATAAGTAGAGAAAAGCGAATAATGGCAGTAAAAGGTTAGAAAAGAAAAGGAAAAAAAACTACAAGATACTTAGGAAGATAAGAAGGAAGGGACAAAAAACGAATAGGCGTGTTGAAGGAAGATAAGAAGAGAAAGGCACATGAAGGCAATATGAAATAGAGAGAAATGAATAAAGAAATAAAGAAGTGGAGGAAGTAATCGAAGGAAGGGAGTAGCAACCAAGATAGGCGGGGAAAGACAATATTAATTAAGCGAATGTGTCAATAAAGGAAAGGAAAGGAAAGGAATAAGAAGTAAGGGGTGGATAATTTGCTAAAACAAACAGAAAGAAGCAAATGAAGACGGTATGAGATAAACTGAAGAAAATGAAGGAGGGGAAAAGAACAATAAAGACATTAAGGAATAGATAACAAATTAGAATGACAGAATAAGGGATAACAAAATAATGAGTAAAAAAGTAAAAAGGAGGAAACTAAGAAATGGAATAAATAAAAGGATACAATAACAGGGAATTAAAGGAATAATAGAAAAAAATGAAAGAAATGGTAGAAAAGATAGTAAAGACAAAATAAAGCAATTAAAGAGAGGGAATGAAGAAAATGGCAGTTAAAAATACATGAAGAAAGGAAATGAGAGATAAAAATTAATATAGCAAAAATAAAAATAAGATCAAAAATAATATAAAAAATAAATAAAAATAAAGGAAAGGATTGAGTGTGTTGTGTGAATTACTGATGCAACAAAATAAAATTATGACAGTAAAAAATATATAAAGAGAGAAAATGAGGGGGCTAAAACAAAAATACAATAAAAGCGGCCAAAGAAAGACAGTACAACATAAATAAAGGGAAGGAATGAATGTTGGAGGTAATGGTGGACTAAAATAAAATGATGACAATAGAGAATATATAAAAAGAATAATGAGGGAGGTAGAACAAAAAATATAAAGTAAACAGGCCCAATAAAAATAGTACAACACACACAAAGAGAGTGATTTAGTGTGGGAAGTGCTGGCGGACCAAAATAAAATGATGACAAGAGAAAATATATAAGGAAGGAAAATTAAGGAGATAGAACCAAAAATATAATAAAAAAAAAGCCAAATGAATAGGGCACAATACAAAAAAAGGGGTGAAATGAGAGTGGTAAAGATAGTGAGTTAGTCAAATAAAGACAGTAAAGAATATATGAAAAAATAACGAGGGAGATAAAAAAAAATACAGTAAAAAAAGATAATACAACACAAATAAAGGGAAAGGATGAGTGTGGAAAGTGGTGGTGTGCCAAAAATAAAATGATGACAATAGATAATATATAGAGAAAGAAAATTAAAAAGATAGAACCAAAAATACAGCTAAAAACAAGTTAATGGACAGTACAAAACAAGGAGATAGAACAAAGAAATACAGTTAAAAAAAGCCAAATGAAAAGAATACAACACCAATAAAGAGAGAGAATGTGAGTGGAGAGTACAGTACTAGTGGAGCAAAATAAAATGATGAGAATAGAGAAAGAAAATTGAGGAGATGGAACAAAAAAATATAGTTAAAAAAAAGCCAAATGAAAAGAGTACGACACCAATAAAGAGAGAGAATGTGAGTGAAGAGTACAGTACTAGTGGAGCAAAATAAAATGATGAGAATAAAGAAAGAAAAAGAAAAAAAGGAGGTAGAACAAAAAAAATACAGTTAAAAAAGGAAAATAGAGACAGTACAACACAAATAAAAGGGAGTAAATTAGAGTGAAAAAAAGTGGTGAAGCAGTATAAAATAACCGTAAAAACATACGTAAAAGAAAGAAAATGAGATATAGAGAAAAAATAGAGAAAAAGGCAAATAGAGACAGTACAACACAAATAAAGGGAGTGAAAGGGTGAAAAAAGTGTTAAAGCAGAATAAAATAACCGTGAAAACATACATAAAAGAAAGAAAATGAGATTTAGAAAAAAATAGACAAAAAATCCAAATAGAAACAGTACAACACAAATAAAGGGAGTAAATTAAAGTAAAAAAAAAAACTATTGAAGCAAAACAAAATCACAGCGACAAAATACATATAGAAAGAAAATGAGATATAGAAAAAATAGACAAAAAATCCAAATAGAGACAGTACAACACAAATAAAGGGAGTGAATTAGAGTGAAAAAAAAACTGGTGAAGTAAAATAAAAGACCCGTAAAAACATACATAAAGAAAGAAAATGATATGTAGAAAAAATAGACAAAAAATCCAAACAGAGACAGTACAACACAAATAAAAGGAGTGAATTACAGTGAGAAAAAAAAAAAACTATTGAAGCAAAAATACAATAACCGTAAAAACATACATAAAAGAAAGAAAATGAGATATAGAAAAAAATAGACAAAAAATCCAAATAGAGACAGTACAACACAAATAAAGGGAGGGAAGTACTAGTGAAGCAAAGGGCGTGGGCGTGGCGTGGCAGTATAGGTTCCTGTAGAGCGGCCCCATCCCTCACGGCTATCCCTGAGGGTCATAGCAGGTAATGTCAGAGAATACTGCCCAAACTCCCCCCATAATGCAGCATAATAACACGCTAATGCCACGCACACTGGAATTACCTCCTGATCTCCGAAAATGAGCGAGCATTATGTAAAAAATATACAGGATACAAAAAATAAGGGCCACAATGTTTACCCAGCACGCCACTCACGCCTCGGGGACATGGACCTGTTATCTAGGCACGCTGCACCTTCAGGAGGACTTTCAGGGACACATCTGCACCTTGCCCGTGCCCTACACGTCACTGGTCTTGCCTAAAATACGCTAAAAAAATTGTTATCTAAGAACGGCACACCTTCAAGAGGCTTCCACATCTTTCCTGGTCCCGTCTGCATCTCCCTTACACACTACACACTCAGATCTTGGCTGATATACACCAATAAATTTGTTATCTGAGGACCCCACACCTACAGTAGGCTTCTGAGACTTTCCTGGTCCCGTCTGCGCCTCCCTCACACATTACATGTCTCAAATCTCAGCTAAAATACACCAAGAAATTTATTGTCTGAGGACGGCACACCTACAGGAGGCCTCTGAGTCCTACCTGGGCCCTTCTACACCTCCCTCACACACTATACGTCTGAAATCTTGGCTAAAACGCACCAAGAAATTTGTTATCTGAGGATGGAACACCTACAGGAGGCCTCTGAGTCCTTCCTGGCCGCCCCTTCTACATCTCCCTCACACACTACACGTCTCTGGTGTCCCGCTAAAATACCTCAGTAAATTGCACAGTTATCCTATTTCACCCTCAATGCACGGGAACTAAATCCTGGTGCCTCCGCCTCGTGTGTTAACCCCAGCCTTCCGCCGCTACATCTTGCCTCTTGTTCTTCCCTCCACGCCAAGCAACGGGGCAGCGCACGAGCGATAGGCAACACCACGGTATCCAATATCGTCTAAATAAACAGGGGCGCGGGGTGGCGGACGCACGTTACCCTTAAGAAATCGAAGGCTGGCGAGCTCCTCTCCCTCGCTAGTGCCCTAACAAATGGGCTGGTGAACCCCGAAAATCTCTCCAGTCCCGAGCAGTGAGATGGTGCGAGGGCGCGGAGATGGAGGAGACCAGAGCGCAGCGGGAAATTGAAAGAAATAGCGCTGCGAACCAAATTTGGAGGCAGGACCAGTCTCTCAATTTACCGAGTCTCCATCTTCCCGCTGACAGTCTCTCAGTTCACAGACCTCAACATCACCAACGCGTGTTAAGGGCCGCGTCTGGAGAGCCCCGGCCAGTATATCAAGAGGGTGCAGATGATGAAGTGGCTGAAGGTGTCCTGCATTACACTCCATCCCAGAGTCAGGGAAAATAACTGTGCAAATAGGATTCTTTACTCGGGGGTGAGAACCGAGGGCGTGTTTCTCGGGGTGGTGAAGGCGAGGGGAGTCAGATGAAGGCTACCTACTCGCGAGGAATGACGCTTGAAGTTTGAGGAGAGAGTATTTATTGCCTTACTTCCGACAGTATCATTACCTGGCCAAGAATATTTATGGGTCGTAAATATCCACGCTAAGATTTATGACGGTGTAAGTGGAAATATTGCCATCATGCATCACCACACCGCATCCCGGGTCGCCGCCACCATCACCACTACCGCAGCCACGGCCACTACCGCTTACTGCCTTTGTCATCACCACCATCACCACCACCACCGGTACTATCACTCCTTCACCGCCAAGGCTCCTCGCAATCAGTCTCCTGGCAGTGAACATCAATACCACTCACTACCGATGTTTTTACCGCTCTCTCCACTGATAGATCGTCGAGTTCTATTTCTCGCGCCGTGCAATACCAAGGGCGCTGCGTCGCGATGGCCGGGCGCCGTGACAAGTGGCGTGGCTCCGCTGCTCACCTCGCCCAGCGCACTTCAGCCTCTCGTTCCGCCCCGCTCGTTAACGAATTCATATATTTTATCGGAGTACCTGACTTTTTCGTCCTTTATCAACGGAAGACATCAGCGTAAAGGCAAAGAGTAATGGGTATAACGAGGAACGCTGGTTGGTTTCACTTCTCATCACAAACTAGTGACTTTAAACTACAAACTTACTTATTTTTTTCTTATCAGCGGAAGAGACCCAAATAAAAAGCAAAGAGGCCAAGGAGTAACACGACTCAATATACGATAAGGACGCGGCGAAGTGGTTTTATCTCCCGATCATAATCTCCACCTCAATTCCAGCATCCGGCGGCTGATTACAGATCAACGACTGGCTTCCTTTTTGCTCGCTCGGGTTCCTGGCGGAGGGGAAGTTGAAGAGGCGGCGCGGACCTTCTGCCCTTCCGCCTTCAGGTACCGCCGTAAAAGCAACATCTGCCGGCACCACTCAGCTGCCTCCCCCCCCCACCCCCTGGCACTCCCTTACCCTGGCACTCCCTCACCACGTATCCCCTTACCTCTCTAACCACCTTTACTGCTCACCACGCCAAATGGAGCGAAGGGAGAAGGGAACAGGAAACAAGAAATAGAAAACACCCCAGTAACCTCGCCACCTCGTCACCTCAGCACCCCATCACACCATCACGGGTCAGGAGGTCAAAGGGAAGAGACGGAAGGGAAATAGGAAATGGGAAATAGAGAACAGAGTAATTGCAGTGAAGGAAAGCACTAAATTATTCCCCTCAGAAGTCACGGCATGCAGGTTACGAGAGCATAACTACCCAAGGAGATAATTTCTTCAGGTAGTGGAAACTTGCATCAACAAATTCTAGAAACAATTATAACTCGAGTGCATCTCACGCCCAAGGTTAGTTCGCCTCACCTCTCACTCTCCCCCACCTGGCCTCTCTCACCTCTCCCTCTCCCTCTCTCCTTGCTCTCCACGGCCGCGGCTCGCTAGACTCACAAAGAAAGGACGGAAACTGCAAAAATGAGAACCCAGACTCATTCCAGTGTTCAGAAACTTTGCTCCACGAAAAAGAATGGCCGCCTTCTTCTTTTCTTCCCTACTTTTTGTTGTAGAAACGCGTGGTAGTAAGAGATTCCGTAAGTCCTCGCCATGAAAAGAGGTAGTCAACTTTAAACTATTTCAATATCAATAGTGAGGTTACGAATGGAATGTATACTTGGGACGGACAGAGGGAAAGAAGGGGAAGGAGGAGCGCACGCACATACATACATAAACACACACACACACACACACACACACACACACACACACACACACACACACACACACACACACACACAGGCATAACTCACAGACCGGCCCATCATTTAGACACCCCCCAAGGCACCAAAATATGAAAACTGTACAATAAATACCAATAAAAATATATTTAATCCAACACTTCCATCTTTCCCCGGGAGCTAACTAAACACTTCCTCATATTAAAAAAAAAAAGAAAAAAAAAGAATTCTCCGTCCCCAAGTCCCTTTACGACGGAGAAAATCCAATATTCAGACTTAAACAGAATAAATTAGGAGGCGGGGCAGGACAGGGTGGGGCGGGGCACGTGTCTCATCCCCCTCCCCCACACCCACACCTCTCTTTCTTACGAGTATAAAAATTCCATGTCCTGTTTTCCCCTAACGCACATAAGGGAAGTACTTAGCTCCACTTGAGACTCCCTATGGCCTCTACAGGTAAAGAAAGGTAAGCACACACAGGTAGGTAAGAACACAGGGTACGTCGTTGCAGTACACAGGTAGACTAAGCTAACCCTTGTCTTTTACGAACCTCTTATTATTCCTACAGTAAAGCCAGCACCTCCTCTCTCACCCTTACCTAGCCACCCCCTTCTGTACCTGTCTTCAGTAGTTCCTTCCTTATTTTACTAACCTCTTATAATTCCTACAGTAAAGCCAGCACCTCCTACCTTATCCTTACCAAGCCACTCCCTCCCGTACCTGTGTCCTCAGTAGTTCCTTCCTTATCCACTACTTTTACTAACCTCATTCCTACAGTAAAGCCAGCACCTCCCATCTCACCCTTACAGAACCACTCCCTCCTGTACCAGTGTCTTCAGTAATCCCTTCCTTATCCACTTCTTTTTCACGTGCACAATTCCCACCTGCACGACGCGAGGCTGGAATCACGAACCGCCCCCACCGCCATTACACGCTAGTCACTCCCATTACCGGCATTCCCATTCCCAGCGGTCATTAGGAAATTTCAGCAAATTACACTCTTTACTCTTAGGGTGGAGAAGGACTGCTCGCGAGGAAGAATGTGGAGAAGAGGAGGAGAGGAGTGAGGGAGGGGGTGTAAGAGTCATGAAGAGAAAGAGCAAAGTCAAGGGGAAGGAACAGGGAAAAAAAGAACATATAAGGAAGTTGAAGAACAGCAGGTGAAGGAAGATAAGTGGATGAAGGAGAGAATAAAAGAGTGAGGGGAAAAGAACAAATAAGGAAGTTGAAGAACAGGAGGCGAAGGAAGATAAGTGGGTGAAGGAGGGAATAAAAGAGTGAGGGTGTGTAAGAGTCATGAAGAGAAAGAGCAAAGTCAAGGGGAAGGAACAGGGAAAAAAAAAGAACATATAAGGAAGTAGAAGAACAGGAGGTGAAGGAAGATAAGAGGGTGAAGGAGGGAATAAAAGAGTGACGGTGTGTAGGAGTCATGGAGAGAAAAGACAAAGTTAGGAGGAAGGAACAGGAAAAAAAGATATGGGAAAATTGAGGAACAGGAGGTAAACGAAGATAATTAGATGAAGGAGAGAATAAAAGAGTGAGGGAGTATAGGAGTCATGAAGAGAAAGAGCCAAGTCAAGAGGAAGGAACAGGATTAAAGGAGATATAGGGAGGTTGAAGAACAGCAGGTGAAGGAAGATAAGTAGGTGGAGGAAAAAATAATAGAGGAATGTTTCTGTGTAGGAGTTATGAAGGAAAAAAAGGCCAAATCAGGAGGAAAAAATAGGAAGAAAGGAGAAATAAGGAAGGTGAGGAAATGGGTAGAAAGTAGAAAGGAAGGAAGTGAAGGAAGCTAAGTGGTAAAGGATGGAAGAAGATAAGAGTGAGAGAATGGAGGAGTCATGGAGAAGAAAGACTCAGCAAAAATAAAAAAAAGGAAAAACAAAGAAAGTGAGGGACTGAGTTGAGAGTATAGAGGGAGGAGATGAAGGAAGGTAGGAAGATGTAGGAGAGAAGAGAAGAAGAATGAGAAGGTGTAGGAGTCACGGAAGAGAAAAATAAAGTCAGTGAGGAGAAAAGACAAAAGAAAAGGGAAAAAAATAAAGAAGGCAAAGACTAGATAGAAAATGGAGAGTGAGGAGATAAAGGTGGGTTGAGGAAAGAAGAGAAGAAGAGAAGAGGAGTGAAGGAGAGTAGGAGTCACGAAAAAGAGACCCAGTGAGGAGGGGAGAGAAGAAAAGGGAAAAAAAAGGAGGAGGATGAAGGACAAGAGAGAGAGAGAGAGAGAGAGAGAGAGAGAGAGATAGACGAGAGTGAAGCGAGCTCTAGCTGGCGAGATATCGAGAAGAGCTATGAGAGAGAGGGGGGTTGGATGGGGGTAAGTGAGAAAGTTAATTGAGGTGCGTTGGAAGGAAGGGAGGAAGGAGAGAGAGAGAGAGAGAGAGAGAGAGAGAGAGAGAGAGAGAGAGAGAGAGAGAGAGAGAGAGAGAGAGAGAGAGAGAGAGGAGAATAACATCAGTGCCTCCCTCCTCTCTTCTCCTTCTCTCCTCTTTCCTCTTCTCCTTGTCCCTCCGCCTCTCCTCTCCTCTCCTCGTCCCCTCCTTCCTGCCTCTCACCAGCTCCTCAGTCTCGCTTCATGGTGATGTCGCGGCGTAACGTCAAGGTGAAGGGCGCCCACACCTGCCCATTATAGACTCGTACCCGGCCACTCAGCCACTACGCCTTATTAGCCCCGCGCCTACACACACACACACACACACACACACACACACACACACACACACACACACACACACACACACGCACACACACACACGGTAATCACTCTATGAAATTCTCTATCACTTAACATGAGCAAACAAAATTTTGTCCACATAACCAAACATGCAAACAAACAAAGTAGAATTTACTCTTTTTTTGTAAATAAGGTGAATATGTAAAGGGGGGAGAGAGAGAGAGAGAGAGAGAGAGAGAGAGAGAGAGAGAGAGAGAGAGAGAGAGAGAGAGAGAGAGAGAGAGAGAGAGAGAGAGAGAGAGAGAGAGAGAGAGAAAAGAAGAAAAAAAGAAAGAAAGAAAGAAAGTATCATATATTTTCCTATAAAAGACGAAAAATATCTAGAAAGAGGGAACTGAGAGAGAAAAATAAAAAAGTTAAGCTGGAAAGGAGAAAGAAGAGAAAGAAAGGATAGAGGGAGGAGGGTGGGAGTGAAAGAAAAGCTTAAACCCTTCAGTATTGGGAGACATTTTTATTACGAGTTTTGAATGTGCTAAGAAGACTTTATTGACATTAGGAAAAGTCTATGGATGTCAGAATATAAATGGTTAGAGTCTTCACCGTTCCAATCCCTACATAAGTTTTTAAAAGCTGTATAAAATCGAGAAATAATAAAAAATAAACATGAAAATGCTTCCTAATACTGAAAGAGTTAAGAAAAAGATAGGGAGAGAGAAAGGGAACCTGGGAGAAGGAGAGGTAGGGAGGAAGAAATGGTTAAAAAGCTGAAAGGGAGAAAAGAAAGGCAGGGAGAAAGAAAGGGAGAGAGAAAAAAAGGCAGGGAGAAAAATAGTAAAAAAGCTAAAAGGGAGAAAGAAAGGCAGGGAGGAAGAAATGGTTAAAAGCTAAAAGAGAGAAAGAAAAGCAGGGAGAAAAAAAAGCAGGGAGGAAGAAACGGTTAAAAAAGTAGAAGGGAGAAAGAAAGACAGGGAGAAAGAAAGACAAGGAGAAAGAAAGGCAGGGAGGAAGAAACGGTTAAAAAACTAGAAGGGAGAAAGAAAGCAGGGAGAAAGAAAAGCAAGGAGAAAGAAAGGCAGGGAGGAAGAAACGATTAAAAAAACAAGAAGGGGAAAAAAAAGGCAGGGAGAAAAAAAAATGGTTACGAAGCTAAAAAACGTGAAAGAAAGGGTTAAGGCTGAGGGAGGGAGTGAGTTACGTGCAGGAGGGGGGGAGCGAGCGCCTTTCCAGGGAGTTCAGCCGTCTCCAGCAACACCTTAACTAGTTTATCGAGAGTTGATCCAGTTTGGCCAGTTATCTCTGAACAGCTGATGCCACGCGACCCCAGAGCCTCGACTCAACATAAACCAGCTGTGAGAGTTTGCCTAATGCATCTCTCTCTCTCTCTCTCTCTCTCTCCCTCTCTCTCTCTCTCTCTCTTACGACTCGCTCTCTCTCTCTCTCCGTCATCATTCTCAATCCTCCTCTCTCTCTCTCTCTCTCTCCCCGATTTTTCTTTCTCTATCTAATTTTCTTCTCCTTTTTCTCGGTTTTCTCCTTCAGTTTCTCACTGTGTTCAATTTTCTCTTCTTTTTCTCCTTAATTTCTCCCTTACTTTTTTTCTTTTATCCAATTTTCCGTTTTATCTTAACTTTTTTTCCAGTTTCTCTCAGTTTCGCTTTTTTTCTGTTTGTTCTTTAGTTCTTTTTCAATTCACATTTCTTTTCTGTTTTTCTTCATCTTTTTTTCAGATGTTCATCATTTTCTGCGATCTTCTCTTCATCTATTTTTTTTTCTATTTTAGCTTTGTTTTTCCTACCAACTATCTTCTTCCCTCCATCCATCCACCATTCAGTTTTTATCCCCTTCTTTAATTATTTCATCCTTCTTTCTCCTCTCATCCCACATCGATTTCTCCTATCCACTCTTCATTTTTCATCCCTTCTTTCCTCCTTCCCTCTCCCTCTTATCAGTATCTAGTCCTATCCACTCACCCATATTTCCTTCCACCCATCTCCCTCTCATTTTACATCAAGGCGCGAGATATTTTCTATTTTACCTTCCTTGCCTCTCCCTTTTCAACACATTTCAATCTTGGCATCTTCACACACACGCGTCTCACTCACACACCTGTAAGGAATGTAGTTAAGGTTGCACGTACAGATAGAGAAACGTAGGCACACACAAGTAGGTCAGAGTACAGGTAGGAGAGTACAACATACAGGTAGACTAAATTAATTCTTGTACTTTACGAAATTCTTATTATTCATACAGTAAAACCAACACCACCTTTCTCACATTAACTCAACCACTCCTTCCCTTTAAAGTTACGGACACATATTAACGTCTCTCTCTCTCTCTC
>CM035179.1:17522741-17540311 GCA_020233015.1 Callinectes sapidus
ATTAGACTAATGTTCTTTTAAAACTTTCCATTTTCTGAGCAAAACAATATGATTACTGAATCTGTTCTACTCATCAACTACCCTATTTGAAAACCAGTGCCTTCCTATTTCTCCCTTAAACCTAAATTTCTCCAGCTTAAATCCATTATTTCAGGATCTCTCGTATTTATTGGCACTAAGAACCTTGCTAATGTCCTCTGTGTTGCACTCACCCCAGTACTTTCGCCTCCCCCAGGACGCTACGACCGCGGGGGGCTGCAGCACACCATCACGTGGGGCCGCGGGAACAGTCACAACTCAGCGGTGTTCGGTAACGGCCCCAGTAACGTGACAGCAGTGTTGGGCCACCGCGCCAGCCTTCCATGCCATGTGAAAAACCTCGGTCATAAGGATGTAAGTGTTTCCGACCTTTACTTGGGTAGATTTGTGTTGCTTTCATGTTTAAATTCTTTATTTATTTATTATTAGTTTTGTGGTACAGTGGATTTTTTAAATCTTTATTTTTATCATTATTAATGTTATTGTTGTTATTATGACTTTTATCATTATTATTGTTATTGTTATTGTTATTGTTATTATTATTATTATTATTATTATTATTATTATTATTATTATTATTATTATTATTATTATTATTATTATTATTATTATTATTATTATTGTTATTATTATTATTATTATAGGTATAAAAACGTAAGTTTGCAGTCTCTGTTAATGAGTTGTGTCGTTTATGATTTTTTTGTTTATTTATTTCTGTCTCATGTTTTTTTCAACTTGTTTTATTCATCCCTCCTCTCTTTTTTAACTGTTGAAACTATCTATTTGTTTGTTTGTTTCAGGATGTCCTTCCTTCGCACTAAACACTGTCTGTGCTTCTCCTCCTCCTCTTCCTCCTCCTCCTCAATCCAGTACTGGCCACTCCCATTCAGACACCCATTCCATCCTTCACTCTGTACCCTCCATCTTCCCCTCCTCCTCCTCCTCCGTGTAAGCGTTCATAAGCTATTCATAGCAGAAATACAAGGTGTGTGTCTTGTAGTGAAGAGAGAGAGAGAGAGAGAGAGAGAGAGAGAGAGAGAGAGAGAGAGAGAGAGAGAGAGAGAGAGAGAGAGAGAGAGAGAGAGAGAGAGAGAGCAATGTCTTCCTCGTGCATTCATTACCTGTTAGTTAGACACACCTGTGCTGGGTCACGACCGCCGCCAGGTGCAACAACAACAACTCAGCCTTACATTCATCTCTGTCTCGCCTCGCTACAGTGCAGACTCCATTCACCTGAGCATGTACCTGGGAGGAGTTGTAGGCGCAGAACAAGACACTACGACCATTGTTTATTCACGCCCCACCTAGCCTCTGCTGTCTAAATCAGGCGTTCTGCCCTTTTGTCTAAAGTTCAGGGAGTTGAAGAAAGGTGGCGAACCTGTGCCTGGGGAAAGAATTACGTAAGACACCGGGGATTTTGAACCAGAATTAAAGGTATCTATGTTTGGAGGGGCAGTGGCAGTGAGGGTAAGGGCAGGGTAGCTTGAAGCGGCTCTCTCTCCATACCCGGGTAACTGCTTGGCGTGGAGCTGCTGCGAGGGACAAACTTTACTCCTATATCGATTGCACAGTTCTCTCTCTCGTGTTGTGAGTTTCTGACAGCCCTGCTCCCCGTCAGGCAAAGCTCCAGGGAGAAAGCACCCCAGGAAGCGTTGGCCTCTCTCTCCCTCTCTTCTCTCCCCGTCTCAGGTGCTATACTCGTATCTCAAGGGCTCCTCTCTCATCCGATTTCTTACACCATCCCCCCGTGATTAGCCTCGCCTGCGCCCCGCTCCTGCACCTGCCCCTCCCAGTTTTTCCAAGGTAGTAATGTTATGGAAGCTCCGTCCGCCTCCTCTGTTTGCCGCCACAAAACCCTCCTAAGTTTGGTGTACAGATGAAGACAAGTAGGCAAAGTTTCACTCAGCCCTGATGCCGTTGACCGCTTCTCTTTCCCTCCCATGGAAGTTTAGGCCAGAAGGGAAATAGTAGGTAAAGAAAATGGTGAAATATCTCTAGTGGGGCGTTCCAGCCTACCTGTACGCACACTGTTGGCTGAGTCTTCACTTCGCCTTAAACGTGTACTTGTCTAATAGAAGGAGAGGCAAAATGATTGCTGGATATTTACGATAAGGTAGAACGGAATGCATAGTTGCGCCAAATTATCTGAGCATGTTTTAAGCTTACAAATTGAACTGTATGTAGATAGATATGATTTGAACTTAACTAAACTGCAGGTTATGCTTTGTGTCCTAACTAAAGGATGGGAGTTTTGCTTTGATCTTATGAACTGAAAATAAGTAGCGATGTTTTGAACTTTTTGAGTGAACTTGAGGTAAAAATTTATGGTTATAGGTTACAACTCTTTATCTATAGTTCAGTTAGTGTTATGAACGTGATTAGGCGAGAAAAATAAAAGAATATAGAAAAAAATACACTTAAGACCTTATTTTATTTATTTATTTATTTATTTATTTATTTATTTATCTATTATTATTTTTTTTGTGTGTGTTAATGCAACTACAGATAAGAATAAATAAAATCGTTAAATCATCATTGAAAACCTCGGTGGAAACGCGACATGGTACCGAAGACATTAACTAGACTACAAGAAGAAGAAAACGAACTGACTGAATTCTAAATAAAAGAAAACGCGAGACAGACACAAAACCCCACCATAAAACACAGACACAGATGATCACGTGCGCTGTTCCTTCCCTCGCCCCACACATGAGGTATGCCATGAACCTACTAATAGAATGCTAATGAATGGAATGGTGGAGATGGTGGAGGGATTGTCTACTCTGGCGGGGTTATTGCTAAGCTATTCCCCCTGACTGAAGGAGCAACATGTTTGGGGGAATTGCCTGCACGCCATCTAGGGGCTTACCTCGGGAGCTTTGCCTGATTACCCGCGGGACCAAGCGAGGTGTTCCAGCTTCAATCAGGGTTCAGGGGGTAATTCTGACATTAATAAGGGGGGATGAGCAAATTTGAAGCTTCTTGTCGTCTTTACTCCACTCTCTGTAATAATTAGTGGTGTGTTTTTTTCTAGTATATTTCTTTCATTCTCACTTCACTATGTAAGAATTGGCTTATTTTTTATCATGTTTCCTTGTCACATTTATTTCTCCTTTGTAAAAAATGGCAGGTTTCTTTTTAATTATTTTCTCACTCTACGTTCGAACAACTTTTACTTTACGTATGAACAAACAAGTTATCATTATTTTTCTTTTGCCAAATGTATTTCTTCTTTTATGGAATACAATTTCGCATTCTTTTAATTTTCATTACTTCTCTCACTTTTAATTCTCTATGTAAGAATTGACATTTTTCATCATATTTACTTGACAGATTTATCTCTCCTTTGTGAAAAATTGGCAGCTTTTTATTATTTTCTATTTTCTCTTGTCTTCTACAACTTCATTTTTCGTTAGAACAAGCAAATTTTCACTATTTTCTTTGTATACTCATACCAAATATATTTCTTCCTATATGGGATACAATATCTCATTCTTTTTTTCTTTATTTCTCTCTGTATTTATGCCCTATTTCCTTCTTGTATGTGAGCAGCAGTTTTTTCATCATCCTTCTCTTACTTAACTTTATTCCACATTTGATTTATTTCTCTCTCTTATCTTACTCCCTTCTCCTTTCTCTTGCTCCACTCTTCTTTCCTCTATTCCTTCAATCTCAACAAAATCATGTGAGAACAGGTAATATTTCATTTTTTTTTTTTTACTTTATTTCACCATTATTTACTTTCCCCTCTCATCTTTCCTTTTGTTTATCTTCTTTTCTTTTCCCTTTTGCAATTTCATATTTTGCCCCGCCTCCTTACTTTCAATTTTTGCTATGATGTGTGGGAATAAATATTTTTCTATTACGTTTTTACTTTTTTTTTCATTATTGTTTGAGTTTCCTTCTCCCACTCTATCATATAATTTATTTTTTGTCCTTAATATGTGAAAAGGCACTCTTTTTACTTTTTTTCTTTTCTTTTATATTTCCTTCCTTTCACATACACTTTTCCTCTTTTATTACCTCTTTATCTTTTTTCCTTCCAGCTTTTCTTTTTTTGTGTGTGTGTCTATCTCCATTCTTTTCTTCTTCCTCTCTCTCTTCTCTTTTCGTGTTACTATATTTTTTTTATATTCTCTTTACTGTTTTCCCATTTTTCCTCGTTTCCCCTTCATTTCTCGTCATTTATCTCCTTTCTTCTTGCCATTTCCTCTTCCTTCATTCCTTTCTCTCCTCATCATTCTATTATTTATGTACAGGAAGTCATTTTTTCTCATCTTTATGTTATTCTTTCCTCTTCATTTACCTCCACCTTTCTTCTCTCTGTTCCCCTCCATTTCCCTCATTGTAGTTTTCTTTCTCTTTTTCTTCGTCTCCTTTCTCTCTTCTATCTCCTTTTCTTCATTCTTATTTTCTCTCTATTCTTTATTTCTTGCGTTTATTTTCTTCCTTTTGCGGCTTGTTTTGACTTTTCCTTCCCATTTTTTCCCTGACATCTCCTTTCTTTCTGTTTTCCATCATTATTCCACATTCTCCTCTCCTTTTCTCTTTCTCCAGATTATTCTCTTTTTATTCATCTTTCCTTTCGTTATCTTGCTTTCTGCTTTTCTTTTTTCTCCGTTTCTTCTCTCGTTACTCGCTTCTCCTTTTTTCTCTTCAGTTCAGTTCTTCATGTTCTTCCCATTTTCGCTTTTAATCTTCTTACTGTTTTTTTTTTATACGTTCTACATTTTTCCTCATTGTTTCTTCTAATTTCTCTTTATTATCTCTTCTTCTCCCTCGTCTGTCTCTTATCTCTCCGGTCATAACTCTCCCTCATCTCATCATCTATAGTGAATTTAAAAGTAATAGGAAAAAAAACATTATAATCCACCGTAAACTTTATTCTTCCTGCTTAAAGAAAAGAAAAAAACTTCAACAAGAAAAGAAAAGAAGGAAAAAGAGTAGGAAAATGAGACAACAATGGAGAGTACAAGAGGGAAAGAAAGTGAAAGAGGGGAAACAGGGAAGAAATGAGGAAAGTATGTAAGAGAGAGAAGTCTATGTAAGGTTAGGTGTCTCCAAACGTGTCGGAGGAAAGAGACTGTGGTGGAGGAAAAAATGTGAGAAATGAGATATATTCAGTAAAAAAGAGAGGAAGGAAGGAAGGAAGGAAGCAAGGAAGGAAGCAAGGATGGAAGATAAATGACACAAGCTGGAGCAGAATGTTAACGAAGGAGAGAGAGAGAGAGAGAGAGAGAGAGAGAGAGAGAGAGAGAGAGAGAGAGAGAGAGAGAGAGAGAGAGAGAGAGAGAGAGAGACGAGAGAGAGAGAGAGAGAGAGAGAGAGAGAGAGAGAGAGAGAGAGAGAGAGAGAGAGAGAGAAGAAAAAAGAAAGAGAAGTCGAAAGAATAAAGAATTGAGAGTGAAAATGGAAATAGGAAAGAAAGTCTAGAATAAAAAGAAGCGACAAAAGGAGATGAGAAGAAAATAAAGATAACAGAATTTAAGAGAAGAGAGATGAAAAGAGAACACTACTGGGAATAAGAAAAAAACAACGAAAAAAGATGAAAGTGATGAAGATAAACGAAATAAGGTGAAAAGAGAAGATAACAAGGAAGGAGGAGGAAGAAGATGATGATGAAGAAAAATTTAAGAAGATAGAAAGGAGAAATAAGACAACAATAAAGGAGGAGGATGATAACATAGGCAATTTAAGAAGAAAGAAAGGAGGAAAGAACACAACTAGAAAGGAGAGAGAATGTGATAAAAATTTAAGAAAGGAAAAATGAAGGCAATAAGAAAGTAGGAGAATGTTATGAAGAAAACTTAAGAAAAAAGAAAGGAAAAAGAAGAAAATAAGAAAAGAGGAAGGGAGGGAAAATGATGATTAAGAAAAAATAAGAAGAAAGGAAAAGAAATGTTGATGAAAATTTAGAAGAAAAAGGAAAAAGAGAAGACGACAAAAGAGGAGGGAAAAGATAGTGAAGAAAAGGAAAAAAGAAAGGGAAAGAGAAAAAAAACAAGAAAGATGAAGAAAATTTAAGAAGAAAGAAAAGAAAATAAGAGAAGACAGCAAGAAAGGAAAACAAATGACAACAAAAAAAGGAGGAGGGAGACGATGAAGATGATGAAGAAAATTTAAGAAGAAGAAAAAAAGAAAAAGAAAACAGAAGACAATAAAAAAAAGGGGGGGGAGGAGATTTAGAGACATTATTAAGGAGATCACCTCGACCTGAAAGAATCGTGTGGGAAAAATATCTCCACTTTAGGCAACCTTCATTTGCTGTTTTTCCGGAGACATCAAAGGATTGCGTAAAACATGGCCGCGGGATAAACACACACACACACACACACACACACACACACACACACACACACACACACACACACACACACACACACACACACACACACACACACACACACACACACACGGGGTATAGAAGATGGGAAAAGATGTAAGAAAAGATAAGGCAAGGAATAAGAGATAATAAAAGGGAAGGTACATATGAAAAAAAAAGAGTAATTTCCACACAACTGTTTCATGTTTGTTTATTTATTTATGTTTGTTTTTTGCTTTTTTTTGTTGGAGAAAAAGATTGAGTTTGTTTGTTTGAGGATGATTTTGTAATTTTTTTTTTTTTGTCGTTTCTTGCTCTTTTTTTCGGCTATATGTTTTGCTCAGTTTTGTTCTTTTATTATAGTTTTTTTACTTGATTTTTTGCTCTTGTTTTCTTCTTTTTTGTTACTTTTCCCTTTTTCAAATGTTGTCTTTGTAGTAATTTTGATTTCTTAACTTTTCTTTACTGTTTAATGACGTGCATCTTTTTCTCCTTAATTCTTCTTCTTACCTAATGATTGGTCTTTTTTGTGAGTTTATTTCATTATTATTCATTTTCCTCTTCACTACTCACCATTTTTCACCAAAGTTTATACGTAGTTTCTTTGCTTTATAGATTTTTCTTCTTGCGTTTTTCGTGTCTGGTTTCTCTGTTTGTCTTTCATTTACTTTCATTTACCTTTATTTTATCTGTGCTCGTTAAAAGATATGTGTATCCTTAACTCCAGCTTTACCTGTGACTTCTAACTAAATTACTTGTGTGTAACAATAAATCAATCATGTCCTTTCTTTGATAAATTATAAAACTTCTTACTTACCTATTTCTGTATGTCCAATTTATTTTGAATTGACTTTATTGAAGAGGAAGGTTTCAAGACATTTATTCCCATCTTTTGGCTAACTCTTTTTGAATTGGCCAGCTTCCCCGTCTTATATAAAAAAGTCTTATCTTTATCGTACCTATGAGTTACCTATAATATATCTAAGTTAATTGACTCGCATGTAAATTATTTCTACATTACGAATGACTCAACTGAAATTCAACTTTACTTCATCACTATTTTATTCATAATTCATCCATAACACACCTGTATCTTACCTTTAACATACCTGACACCTGTTGACTAAGTTCATCAAAATTAATATCTAGCTCCCTTGTAACGTACCTGTAATTCATCTGTACTCCTTGTATTCATCTGTACGTTGCTCCTTTGCGCGTGTTGCTTGCCTCTGCCTTTCTGTCCTTCTGTGTTCACTCACCTCGAAGATATTGACCAGCGCGTCTTTCATACCTGTCTTTTGTGTCCCACCAGGTGTCTTGGATACGCCAAAGGGACCTGCATATCCTGACGGTGGGAATATTCACCTACACAAGTGACGACCGTTTCAAGGTGAGTAGTAGTAGTAGTAGTAGTAGTAGTAGTGGTAGTAGTAGTAGTAGCAGCAGCAGTAGTAGTAGTAGTAGTAGTAGTAGTAGTAGTAGTAGTAGTAGTGGTAGTGGTAGTAGTGGTAGTGGTAGTAGCAGTGGTGGTGGTGGTGGTGATGGTAGCTGTTGGTGTGGTTGATGGTGGTGGTAGTAGTAGCAGTAGTAGTAGTAGTGGTAGTTGCAGTGGTAGTGTTAGTGGTAGTGATGATGGTGGTAGTGCCTGTCTTGTTCTTAGTATAGAAATTTTGTTAATACTCGTATGTCGGTAAATGTATAAAACGCTTTAAAAACTCGTGTGGGGATTACAGTAGTATAGATTCTAGCCATTAATCCTCTGACCTCCGTAGACCCCTCCTAATGTCAATAAAATAATCTAAATACACCCCAAAACTCGTTACAAAAATGTGTCCCAGTACTGAAGGGGCTAAACAGCGTAACTTCAACTACAGTGTTTCAGAATGGTTCGTGTACTGTAGCTCGCCTCGTCTCCGATAAGATATTGCCTCGACGCTGCAGTAAGTCGTGTCTCCCGCTTTGAGGACACATGACGTAATCTTTTCTGGAAACAACAGCGCGGAAATCAAGGGGAAAGCAGAAATAAGACCACTGGGAACACACGATGAATAAATAAATATGTAATGATGTTATCCTTTGCGCACATTTACTTTTCTCATCCTACATTGTTTTAGTCTTGCGCCTCTACGAGTATATACTCTTTTATGTACACAGAAAAGTTTTTGTTGAAGTTGGTGACTGTGTACTCTGACAATCTTAATTGCTTTGCACTTTTGCCTTACTACATAGAACCCTTGAATAAAAAAAAATAAAAAAAACATATAGAACATAGATTCTGTTTACGTAGCTGATCAGAGAAATTTAATCACTCCATTTTTGTCAAGAGCAAAGTTTTTCAATTTCTCGGTCTATTTTGTAAAACTTCGTCAGTCTGCATTTTTCACACACAAAGAAAATAACAATAGAATTTTTTTTAACGATATCTGAATTTGCTTCTCAAGAATATATACGTGGTCCATTCTTGTACCGGTCTAGTTTTTGGATGAAGGCTATTTATTGTGTTGGTTGTCCATCGCAGAAGTCCCTTGATTCTGTCTCTGCTGGAGGGTGTAGTGTAGAGGGATAAACACACACCCAAGTAAGCTCACTGTAGTATATTGCACAAAACAGTGACAGCCGAGCAGAGTACAGGCAAGAAGAGTGGGGGTCAGCGACCGAACAAGCGGACCCTCCACACTCAGACAAAGGGTAACACCAACAAAACAATAGCGCGGCCACACAGAGGGCGTGTGGTAACATCCCAAGCGGGACACACAGACCACAAGCACAGTCCTTTAATATGAAACAGAAGGGTGGATAAACCTACACAATATAATAACATACACACCAATGTATATTGATAATAGATATATGGGACGAGCTACCACACTATCAACGGAGTATCGCCCTATATTAGTCACTGTTCTGTATGTTATAACTCTCCAGAATCCTTAGGTATGTGTCATTGAGTACTCCTGAAAGACCTGCCAAGCCTGTGTGTGCTCCCGTTAACCTCCCACCTTCAGCTTCCGCCTGATGAATAATGCCAGTACTATTACAACAAGACTTTGCTCTCACCCCCACCTGCGACAACTGGATTATGAATGATCCTGTCTGTGTCTCCTGCGTACCTCGATTTCGTGTCTTTTATCTCCTGAGCCTCCCCGGTGCCTCTCGCTCTCGATCCTTCTCAGTCTCGCCTCCTTGATCTCGTACCCTTTACCCTTGGCTTCTCCCTCTCTCCTCCTCCTCCTCACCTTCATGCTGTTGTTTTCTTCCCTTTTCCGGCTTATTCTTTAATCTTATGCTCTTATCTGTCTTCTATCTAGTCTTTTCTTCAGTCGTATCCCCTTTTTCATGCCATCAAAACTTTCTTCTCGTCGTATCCTTTCTTTCACTTTTTTCCCGCCTCATCAGCTTTGTGATCTTGTACTCGTCCCTTCCCAGCTATCCTCTGCCTTATGTTTCATTCTCGCCCCTTTCCCTATTTTTTCCTCGTGCTTTTGTTGTTGATCCTTCCCAGCCTCCGCTTCTTGTGCCACATGCCCCTTCAGGTCACTCTCTCTTTGGTCACGTGGCCATTTTCTCACTCCTTGCAGCCCCACCCGATGCTGCGGCCCTCAACACTCCTTCAGGCAGCTCCTCCTTCGCCAGGAAAGCGCCGCGCCGTGAGATTCTCTCCGCAAATTGAATGAATTCGCTTTCAATAAATTTGGTGGCCTTTCCTTTCTGGAGCGTCCCGCCTTAACGACTGCCTCTCAGTGTGTTCCATAAATGTGAATTTAGTGCCCTCTATAAACCTCCCTAAGGCCACTCGTGCGTATGGCTCGCCGGAGATTCATATACATAAAGCATTGAGTGTTTTATTGTGGCAGAGTAACTCAGTCCCAGCGCAGCGAGGCGTAGGTACCGAGGGATTTCTGACGGGGAGGTGCTCGCCAGGTTGCCGCGGCCCCAGGAAGCTCAGCGAGAGAGTTACGGCGACTCAAGGGAAGAGTAACTCGGAGTAGGAATATGAAACGCTGGGGTGGTCTGGCTTGGAGCCTGTCCAGCTAAGGTTATGTCCTGCCTTGCTGTGTGTGTGTCTGGCTGCCTCCCTTCCTTCTCCTCCATACCTCTCTCCGTTCCTCCATTCTCCACTTCCTCTCCTCATGTCTTGCCATGATAAAGAGCACTGAAGCAAAGTCTCTCTTCCAACTCCCATCCGTTTCTTGTACCACCTTTTCCAGATAAGCCTAAAGTGTTTTTACTCAACTGTTTTTCTTTTTTTTTGGTCACTCAGAAACTCCGACCTTTCCGGTGCCACGTCCCGTTGCCCTCAGTAAGTGCCACCTCCCTCCCCTCCCTGTGGCACTGTTCCCCATTCCCTTCCTCTCTTTCTTTGCCACGCCAACATTGACCACCATATAAGTAAAAAGTAGATACCAGCTTTAGCCTTCCTCCCTGGCCTGTTTTCTCTGGCTCTCTCTCCTCTTCTTCCTCTTCATCCTCTCCCATTAACGCCTTTCCCTACTTCCATCTCATTACAAGAGCTCCCTCCCCATATTTTTTTTAACCCATTAATGCTCTTCCCTTTCCAGTATCTCCTCTTCCCCTCCCCCATTAAGTAACTTTTTTTCTCTTTTCCTCTTCCTCGTCTTTCCCTCATTGTCTTTCTCCTTTTCTTCTTTCTCTTTGTCCCTTTCCATGTCTATCCTCAGCAGTATCTCTTCCTCCCAATCATCACGGAAATCTTTCTTTTAGCCTCCTTCTCCTCACCCACCATCTCCTCTTTTCTTCCTCTTTCCTTCTCAATCCCCACTCATTCTAGTACTTCTCCCACCATCAAGGCAATCTTTCCTCCTCCTCCTCCTTCTCCTCCTCTTCCTCCTTCTCCTTCTCCTCCTCCTTCTCTTTTAGCAATAGGTCATCATCACAGATACATTGTTGAATCAGCATTTTTCACCCAGAGCGTCTCGCATTTTCCCTTCTGCGTAAATCTTCACCCTCCTTCTCTCCTCCTCCTCCTCTTCCTCTTCCTCTTCCCCCCTCTCCTTACTACTGCCCCTTGTTCACTCCCTCGAACCTCTCTCACTCTTGTCCTTTGGCCTTTTCTCTTTATTTTTTCTCTATCTGTGTGACAAAAACACAATACCGTATTCTTTAGAGAGACGTGTTTGTATATTTCATAAAGAACATTTCCCTCTTCCTCCCTCTCTCTCTCTCTCTCTCTCCGTTTGACGTTCTTTCCCTTGTCACTCGTCCCCGTGATTAATTTATATCCACAAATAGCTGCTGTATACCCCTGAAACATTTATATAGTCCATTTTCTTATGTATTTGTCTTTTTGTAGAATTTCCCTCCATCCTTCCCCCTTTTATCTTCCGGTATCTCATCCTCCTTGCCATTACTCAGCCTCGACCTCTTTCAATTGTATGTTTATAGCCGCTCCCTGTAACCAGGAACGAACGAGGGAGCGAACAAGGCGAGGATTTCTCTATCTCCCTCTATCTCTCTCTCTCTCCCGCCTCTCTTTCTTTTCCCCGCAGCATTTCCAACAAAGAGGGAGGTGTATAAAAATCTTGCTTAGAAATGAAGTCTTCCCCGGGCGGTCCCTGTGGAGTCAAACAAGGGATAAAAACTGAAACACCCCGCGAATGGAACTCTGAGCTAACTTCCCCTATTTTGTGAGGAAATGTAAATAGAGTTTTTTTCCTCCTATTGTGCTAGTGTATCCACCGCTCACCGACTGCCGGGGAGGTGCGGCGAGTGTTCCGTAGACTGACTGTAGGTGATGTGTGGCGCCGGGAAATGGATGCTGGGAAGGTGAAAGAAGAAGAGGAAGAAGAGGGTAAATATGTATGAGTGTCCTTGATTTCCGAAAACAGAGAGGTGAATGGTAGGAATGGAAGGTGGTAGAAGTAATAAAAAAGGGACATTGAGATGGAAACAATGATGAAAGGTAAGAATAAAAAGTAGTAGAGAGATATTGAAGGAGGAATAGATAAATAAATTATAAAAGGTGAAAGCATAAATAGATTAAACTTATACTGCTTTTAAAGAGACGGAGAAACAAAAGAACTTAAATAGTAGGAGAGGTATGAGCTGAGAAGAGAGCAATGGGAGGAGGAAAAGATAAGAATGAGATACTGAGAAAGAGGTTAAGTGGAAGTAAAGGAGTTAGATAAGTTTGCATTTCAAGGAACAGAGATGAAAGAACAGAAAAGAACGTACAGATATACGAAAATAAAAGAGGGGAGAAGAACAGAGGAGAGAAAGATAAAAGGAAATTATAAGAGAGATGTAGAGAAGGAGTTGTAAAGAGTAAAAAAGGCAAAGCAACAGAAACAGAGGAGATGGCAAGTGAGAGAAGAATAGCAAAAGAAAATGATAAAGATGTAGAAAAGGTGTACAGGGAGTAAAGAAATAATTTGGGTGCCTCTTAAAGAGTATAAAACGAAATAGCAGAAATAGATGAGATGGAAGGTAAGAGGAGAAGAATATCAAGAAATAATGATATGAAAGACGTAGAGAGGGAGATGCATAGGGAATGAAGGAATCAAGTAGATGTTTTTTGAAGAATAAAAATGATAGAAAGAGAATAACAAGAAAGTGATGAACGAAAACACAATGAGATAAAAGAAGGAAGAGAAGGAGGAATGAAGAAGTAAAACATATCCTGAGTTTAAGAAACGAAGAGAAGAAAGAACACGATGGATAATAAAGAAGACAGGAAGTGGGGCGAGAAGGATGGGAGAACGGGAAATAAGGAAGAGATCAAGAGATGGAAGGGGAATAGGAATGAAGGAGCTAAATGGATATTGTTTCAAGGAATGCAAACACGAGTGGAATGAAAACGAATGATAGCAAAGTACTGAAAGAAAGAGAGAGAGAGAGAGAGAGAGAGAGAGAGAGAGAGAGAGAGAGAGAGAGAGAGAGAGAGAGAGAGAGAGAGAGAGAGACGAGAGAGAGAGAGAGAGAGAGAGAGAGAGAGAGAGAGAGAGAGAGAGAGAGAGAGAGATCTTAATTAAGCAGGGAAGGAAAAACGAGAGTAACGGAAGCAGGAATAGGATTTAGAGAGGAACGAAGGAAGAGAAAGAGAGAATCAGAGACAAACGAGGAGGAGGAATTAGGTTCAAAGACGAATACGAGGAGAGAAAAGAATACGGAGGAGAATATAAAGAAGGAAGGACAGAAGGAGGGAAGGGAGGAAGGCACAAACTACGATAAAGACCAATAGAAGAGGACAGAATGATGAAAAGAGGACGGAAGTAAAGAAATTAACCGAGTGAAATGCAGGAACACGATGGGAAAAAAATAAAGAAAACGAAAGAAAGAAGAGTCAAAGAGGACGAAATGAGAAAATACACGTGAAAAAGGAAAGGAAAGGAAAAGAAAAAGAAATCACGGAAAAAATAGAGGATAAGATAAAAATGAGAGAAAAAATAAACAAAAGCGAAGAGAAGCCACAATAAAACAAATGACGTGAAAAACGAAAAGAGAAAGAGAGAGAGAGAGAGGAAAAAAAAAAATACAGAACCAAAATATCACGAAAAAAAACATGCCGAAAATAAAGAAAATAACCGAACAATCCACGTCAGTAGGAGAGAAAGAGAGACAGACAAACACGACAACCTGAAGAAGGATAAGGACCAGCGGGAGGAAGAGAAGAACCCTAAGAAGGAGGAAGACGACGAGGAGGAGAAGGAGGAGGAGGAGGGGGAAGAAGAATAGGGATAGATAAAAAAGAAGACCGGATTTTTTAGGGAAAAGTTTGTGGGACGATGGGTAATGTTAGTCGTCCATCCAAAGAGCAAGGTAATGTGGGGGCCCTGGATGGGAGGACCTTTGGAATCAGGGCCATTCAGGGAGAGGTAAGTGGGTTGGTGAATGGGTCAAGAGATAGATGGGCACGAATTCGTATCTCGAGGACCACTCCTTCGGGATCTGCTCGAGTATGGAGGTACATATTAGGACACTTTGTTTTGTTTTTTTTGCAGTGACTTACTTGGTGGTGATGGTGGTGGTGGTGGTGATGGTGGTGGTGGTTTTCGTCGAGTTAGAGAGAAAGAGAGAGAGAGAAAATAAAATAGTTGTCATTTGTGGTTGTTATTCAAGTTTCTTTGATAAATATATAGTACATTTTCTTTTATCCTTGTAAATAACTGTCTAACCAACGTATTTCAACTTTACAAAACTACATTATCAAACTTAAACTGGCCAGAGAGAGAGAGAGAGAGAGAGAGAGAGAGAGAGAGAGAGAGAGAGAGAGAGAGAGAGAGAGAGAGAGAGAGAGAGAGAGAGATGATAGAAGAGTTGAGTGAAGAACAGGTGAGTGAAGAACAGGTGAGTGAAGACTTGTGAGTGAAGACTTGTGAGTGAAGGCATGTGAGAAATGGCAAGAGAAAGAGACGAAAAAGAGGAAAAAAGGAAAGAACAAGAAATGATGCTAGAAGGAGAAATAGAAGTGTAGAGAAGGATAACGAGTGAGAGATGAATGAGATCAGAGAGGGAGAGAGAGAGAAGGCAGGAAGGAGAGAAAGAGAGAGAGGGCATAAAGAAGGAAGACGGATAGACAGAGAAGAACAAAGAGAGACAGAGATTATGATGTTATAAAAAAAATGTTACAGAGAAGTAGAAGTTTAGAGGAAAAAAAGTGGAAGATGAATGAGAAGAGGGAGGGAGAGAAAGAGAGAAAAGGAAATAGGGAGGAACAGAGACCAAGAGCAAGTAGACATGTTGAAAAAGAAACATAGTAAGAAAAATTTAAAGAAAAGACAAATAAAAAGGAATGAAACCGCAAGAGAATACGAAATAATATAAAAGATAAATATACTAAAGAACAGAGGCAGAAGAACATAAGATACATTAGAATACATCATAAAAGACACACACAGATCAAACAAACGAGAGATAAAAGGAGACAAATGGTAAAGAAAACCAAAGAAAAAAAACAAGACAATACTAGCTTACAAAAAAAAGTAACAAAGCGAACAAGACGCTACATTCATAAAACATGTGATAGAGACAAGAAAAACAAAGAGCAAAGAAAAAAAATGCAAAAAGAGCAAGTTGTATAAAATAGATTTGAAATAACATAAGTAGATTAAAATGGAAAGTGAAATCGAAAATAAGAAAAAGAAAACACGAAATTGAAAGATGGAACAAGACTAAACACACACACACACACACACACACACACACACACACACACACACACACACACACACACACACACACACACACACACACACACACACACACACGACACTTGGGCATGAAAACGCGGAACGAGGTTGAAATTATGATAAGTAGGGTCAGGTATGAGCGTTCTAGTGACAGACTGCATATTGGGGCGGAGCGGCGTGAAATGGGAGGCACAGGATGGGGAAGTGCCAATAGGGGTGCCATACCAATAAGATACATAAGTGCCGTCACCCGAAGAGCGTCATTGCGTCCCGGTGAATGCAAAGCTGAGGGCATTTAAGGACTTACTGTTCGTGCTTCTCTCTTTCCGATGGTTGTGAGGCTCAGACCCGCCATCTGGTGAGGGGAAAACCAACGAGGGATAAAAATCTGTTTACTTTACCTTTTTTTGTGAAGGAAGTACGTAAAATGATAGTTTTTTTTTAACACGTTCAGTAATGGGACGTATTTTCATTATTCTGCTTATTATTTGTCGATTTTGTACAGGTTAAGAGATTTATGTGGGGATTAAAATAGTACAGACTCTGGTCATTAATCTTCCTCCTAAAGGTATACAAGAACATATTGCTCTCGCGCTCCTCTCCTTCGGTTAGTAGTGATGGTCTTGCCCGCTATATAGTGAAGGGGAAGGAACAGCAAGGGATTTGTTTTTAGTATAATAAAGGAATCCAGGAAAGGGTAAAATAATACTGTAGATGGTGAGAAAAGGGACCCACTGAGATGCTGGTTCCCCATTTTCAGAAGATTAAAGTTATAATTTTTTTCCTTTTTCACTTTTCCTTTTCCAGTTTTTTTTTTTCTTATATTTTAGATGAAAGATGTATGTATAATTAAGCACATGTAGCTTTATGTGAAGCAAAAGAATTGTTACTTTCCCTTCATTTTGTTCCTTTTTTTGTGAAGCGATTACAGAAAACTTTTTTTTTTGTTTAACCCCTTCAGTACTAAGACGCATTTTTGTATTCTGCTTATTATTGGTCTGTTTTCTACAATTTCAGAAACTCATGTGGGGATTAGAATAATACATACTCTGGCCATTAATCTTCTGACCTCCATAGACCCTTCCTAATGTCAATCAAATCGTCTATTCATTCCCAAAATTGAAGGTGAAAATGCCTCCTAGCACTTAAGAAATTAAGAGTGGAATGACTGAAATATATTATTATATCTTTTTTTATACTATTTTCTTCATGAAGTGAGGGTTATCGTTCACTCGCTCAGTTTTTTTTTTTTCTTTTTTCTTCGTTCGTAGTGGGTATAAGTGATGCGTTTGGAGAGAAAAGATGAAGATGGTTATTGAATCTTCTCACGTGTAAGGGAAGTCATTGGATTAAAAAAGTAAAGGAATAAGGAAGTGAAGCTCGAATGAAAAGAAGCGATGTGACGTTGAATGTAAAAAAAAAATAGAATCTCGTTTGAGGAAGAAAGAAAGCCAAGACGGAAATTATACGAAGAATGAAGAAAAAATTGAAAGGAGGAAGCATGAGAAAAGGAGAAAACTTCAATGGGAGGAAAATTAAATGAAAATATCATTAAAGAACGAAAGCGTAAACGCAGATAAGGGAATGGAGGACCTCAAAAGAAAGATAAGGAGAGAGAGAGAGAGAGAGAGAGAGAGAGAGAGAGAGAGAGAGAGAGAGAGAGAGAGAGAGAGAGAGAGAGAGAGAGAGAGAGAGATGGAAGCAATGATGAAGAAAGATAAGGGTGCGAGAAGGCGAAAGGGAAGTGGAGGAAGAAGAAAAGAGAGTTAAAGGAGGATAAAGAGGAGGAAAAAAAGAAGAAAAGAGGACGACGAGGAGCAGGAGGAGGAGGAGGAGGAAGAGGAGGAAGAGAAGGAGGATACAAGGAGCGAAAGCAAAGGGAGGGAAGCGCAAGAAGAAAACAAGAGATGAAGAAGAGAGGAGGGAAACAGCTAGTGGGAGGGAGGCAAGCAGCTGGAAGGAGGGAGAAGGAGAGGAAGAGGAAGAGGAGGAGGAGGAGGAGGAGGAGGAGGAGGAGGAGGAGGAGAACCACGGAAATTCACAATGGAGGGTAAACATTTGGG
>CM035179.1:17675241-17690222 GCA_020233015.1 Callinectes sapidus
TGTGTGTGTGTGTGTGTGTGTGTGTGTGTGTGTGTGTGTGTGTGTGTGTGTGTGTGTGTGTGTGTATTTCTTTTTCCTTTTAGGCGTTAATGTTATTTCTTGCAGCTGTCGTTTATGCTGTTAATGTTTCCTTTCTCCTTTTCCTTCTTTACCCGCATCATCATCTCTCTCTCTCCTCTCTCTCTCTCTCTCTCTCTCTCTCTCTCTCTCTCTCTCTCTCTCTCTCTCTCTCTCTCTCTTTCTCTCTCTAGTCAAACTTTGTCAATCTAGCACAGGGACCAGAAGAAAATCCCCCCCAAACACTCACAACTGGACACAAGGAACAACAAGGAAGACAGAGGAACACAACACACCACACCACACCACAACACAACACAGGAAGGCAGCGACCCACTCACCAGCGTGCCAGAAGGCCAGGAGACTCACGACGATGATAAGGACGAAGGTGACCAGCGCCCCCACCAGCATCCTGACGGTGAAGGTGCCCAGAGACTCAAACCCGAGGGAGGCACCGTGGCAGGCCCCAGCACCTCCCATCTCGGCGACCCCCTCACCCCTCGACAGGTGGTGAGAGGCGTGCCCCTCCACCTGATAGGGAGAGAAAATAACATTGAGAGGTACACGGTATAAATACGTATGTTTAACTCTATCACTGCGCCGGAACACCACAACGCAGGTCTAAAACAGCGAAATCTTCACAAAAATTGACAAGAAAGATAAAGGTAATTAAAAAGAGTATATTGAACAGTCTTGAGTTAATGGAATGGTTTGAGATGGCAGTGAGTGAGTGAGTTAAGGCGAAAGATCTCAGTGGTGGTTTGTTAATAAGAAAGATGAACCAAATCTCAGGAAAAAGAGATTAGGATGAAATGATGTGATGATGAGGAGTATTGTTTCAGGCACAGCGAGAGATAAGAGAGAGGAGGAGGAGGAGGAGGAGGAGGAGGAGGAGGAGGAGGAGGACGAGGAGGAGGAGGAGGAGTGAAGACGAGACACACTATTAATCACTGGAACTAATAAAAAAAAGGGAGACGGCTTAATAATTCTCTCTCTCTCTCTCTCTCTCTCTCTCTCTCTCTCTCTCTCTCTCTCTCTCTCTCTCTCTCTCTCTCTCTCTCTTTTGGTGCAGGTCAGGTGTGCACTCTGCCTCAGTTATCTCCCCCGCCAGCTCTTCTCTCGCGTCAACAAACAGAATTCGTGTGTGTGTGTGTGTGTGTGTGTGTGTGTGTGTGTGTGTGTGTGTGTGTGTGTGTGTGTGTGCATATTGGTAAGGATTGTTACTATTCTTTAAATTTCTTCATAATCTAGTAAAGGAGGAGGAGGAGGAGGAGCAGGAGGAGGAGGAGGAGGAGGAGGAGGAGGAGGAGGAGGAGTCGCGCGTCCCAGGAGATCCCCAGCGTTAGTTAACACACGTGGCTGGCGAGGGAATGGTTCAGTCTGCAAACTTCCGCCTTGAAATAAGCTGAGAGTATTTTAAGTCAAGACCTGATCAATTAACTGCACTTCACACAAACACCACCCACAGAATGACAAAAATCCGTGTGTGTGTGTGTGTGTGTGTGTGTGTGTGTGTGTGTGTGTGTGTGTGTGTGTTTTAGAATGTGGGTCTTGTTTATGCTAATTAGGATGTCTGATGGGAGGAAAAGTCATCGGTGTCTGGATTACCAACACCAACACCTGTCTGACGAAGAGGTGGCTGGTGTACGGCTCGGCGCCCATTGCAGGCTTCCGGGTCGTTGCTGGAATGGTACGGGTGACGATAGGAAAATGAAGAACCCGTGAGTATTGTGTCGCTGAGGTTGGTCCATTTGCTGCACTTCATCACACAAACACGAGTCTCGGAATGGTAAAAGGAAAAAAAAAAAATCACGTGTTTATTTTTTGAGACTTGGAGTGCATGATTGTCTTTGCTAATTAAGGTGTGTGAAAAGGTGAAAAATGAAGAACTGTATTGTGTTAGTGGGATTGATTCATTCGTTGTACTTCAAACAAACACGAGTCTCAGAATGGCAAAAAAATTAACGTGTTTATTTTTAGAGACTTAGAATGCATGATTGTCTTTGCTAACTAAGGTGTGTGAAAGAAGGTGAAATATGAAGAACTGTGAGTATTGTGCCGGTAAGAGGTTGATCCAATCGCTGTATTTCACACAAACACGAGTCTCGAAACGGCAAAAAAATCATGTTTATTTCTAGAGAACATGATTGTCTCTGCTAATTTAGGTGTATGAAAAGGTGAAACATGAAGAACCGTGAGCATTGTGCCAGTCAGAGGTTAGTCAATCTGCTGCACTTCTTACAAACACGGATCTCGGAGTGGCAAAAAAATCACATGTTTATTTCTAGAGTGCATGATTGTCTGTCTAATTAAGGTGTGTGTTGAGGGTGAAAATACCGGTTTCCACTTTCCAAACACCTGCCCGGCGGAAGGAAGGCCGCTGCAGCTCTGGCCGGGTTGCAGACTTTTCAGCTTCAAGGGATGTTGCTGAGACGGAGGGAATGTCTGCAGAAAAATGAAGACCCGTAGGTATTGTCACGGTCAGAGGTGGATCAATTCACCGCACTTCACACAAACACGAGTCTCGAAATGTCAAAAGTCCAGGTGTTTTCATTATACAAGATTTGTCTCCGCTGATTACGGTGTGTGAAAGGAAAAAAAGTCTGGTTTCCTCTTCCCAACAGCTGTCTGGCGGGAGATGGGCGGTGTAGGTTTTCAATGACACTCACTTGTCCCTCTCTACTACAATGACGTCTGTCTTTTACTTATAGTCTAAACTGAACACTTCGCATTGCTATTTTCTGCATTTTTCTTACAACGCGAGCTTTTTACGGGAATTTATGGGCTAAAGGAGACCACCTAATGGAGACTTCCTATCTGAAAGGGAACTGTGGCCAGGATTCGTACCTATGCGCTTCGGGATCCCTCGGCCCCCAGAGCACACGTCGTTCCACTGCACCACGGCGGCCCCCATGCCATTTGCTCTTCTGATCTCGCTATCTGCATGCATAATAACAATAATGGCTGTGGCCTGATTGCAAACTCCACCGCATCAAGAGGTAAGACAAAGTGAGCGAATTTAAGAACCACAGAGAGCGGTGGCTAACTTCAGGAAACAATTAACTTACACTCCACACACACAGATACGCGTCTCGAAAAATGGCGAAGCTTCCTCTTCTCTAATAAGTCACGTCTCTGGCGATCCCGGTATCTGAAGGTGAAGATATCAGCGTGCATCGGTTTCCCATGAAGCAAGATACAAGTCAGCGGTAAGAGCAGCCATGAGCCTCCATCATGGGACTCAGTGGCTGCTCCTCACGGCCACGCAAGACTCCTGAGTGTCTCCAAGGACCCCACACTCATTAGAAAACTCGTGGCTGACCTTGTGAAAGACTGATAACTATTTTGTGAACATCTCCTTTTCCAAACATTAGATAGGAAGTTATTTCATGTCGTCTGATAAACATGACACTCCGCATACACTTTTAGTTGGAACTGAGAGCTAAACAATTCTGGCTGACCTTGCAAGAGACAGACTGGTAAGTATTTCGTAATTATCTTCCTCCTTTCCAAAAACTAGATAGGAAGTTATTTCATGTCCAGATTGATAAACATATCACTTCTCATAATCTTCTAGTTCCTCGACTGAGAACCAAAGAACCCCAGTAAATATTTTGTGAACCTCTTCCTTCCTTCCAAAAACTAGACAAGAAGTATCACGGTCTGTCTAATAAACATGATACATCGCATACATTTCTAATTCCTCCAATGGGAACTAAACAATCCCAGCCAACATTACAAGAGATTAGTGAATATTTTGTGAACATCTTTCTCCTTCCCACACACTAGACAAGAAGTATTACGATTTGTCTAATAAACATGACACTTTAATACGCATCTAATTCCTCACACTGGGAACTAAACACCTTTGGCTGACCTTGCAAGAGACAGACAGGTAAATATGTATGTTGTGTACATCTTCCTCTCCAATACTAGACAGGAAGTTGCATCACGGTCTGTCTAATAAATATGGCACTTCACATACAAGCTCCACTAAAAAACATACTACAGATCTTTTTTGTCTTTTCAATCACTAAACAATGAATTATTCACGTCTAGAATAGTAAACATGAAACTGAACACTTTTACTATCACTGCGTAACATATGGCAGTGACGGAAAATATTCAGTAGATATTATCCGTGTATTAGACAGAACTGTATATCCTGTCACTTCCACTGTGAGGTACATGGTAGACAGAGAACTGTTTCACCTCTATCAAGTGCCTCGCTGTGCAACATATGGCAGTGGAAGTGACAAGATATACTCCACAGACACTTTGCTTGCTTTTCTTTCTTTGATGTAAGAGGGGGAAGCAGGCCAAAAGCAACACAAAATAATAAAAAAGCCCACTAATTTGCCAAGCCCTTACAGGTCCGAAAGACTTAACCGAAGAGAAGGGATAAATATATTGAAATCTTCCTCGTAAGTAAAGTCAAGTTATAGGAAGTTTGAAATAAAGGAGCTGGTAGGAGGTTTCAGAGTTTACTAGAGAAAGCAATGCATGACTGAGAGTATTGGTTAAGTCTTGCGTTAGGGTTAGACAGAATAAGGGTGAGGGGAAGAAGAAAGCCTAGTGCAGCGAGGCCACAGGGAGGTATTTCACGTGTAGTCTAATAAACATGCCACTTCACAATTAGTTGGGCATTATAAGCAGCAGGAGGCATCACGAAACACTGCTCCTTGGTTAAATAATGTTAATCGTTACTGCTTCCTTTTGTTTCCACTAGCAGCACCCGAGCTCTTGTGTAAAACCTGTGTCACTCATGTTGTAGCCTATACGTATTTAGCAACGGCGCATGTCACCTCCTGTAAGCTATGACCTCCCTATAACCTATTTAAGAGGGAGGCTTCAAGACATTATTTTTTTTACCTATACATCTATACTATCTATCTATCTATACTATCTATCTATCTATCTATACTAGTTATCTATCTACTATCTATACTATCTATTTATCCCATTCTTTTGGCTAACTCTTTCAGACCTGCTCAGGGACTGGCATCTAAGTGGGTCTTTTAGTTTAGTCGTTTTGTTGCCCTTGGCCAGACTTCCCGTTTTACATTCGAGAGAAAGAAAAAGAAAGAAAGAAACATGACGATGGCTGTTGTTTTCCTGTGACTGATTAAACCTGCTCAAAGTTAGTTAGCCCTTGACTTTTTTTCCACAGCAGCACAAATGTTCCTCTTTAATGTCCAAATTGCCTCTGTTTTCTCCCTCTCCTCACTCCTCCACTTCCACCACCTCTCCCTCCTCCATCTCCATCAATTCTTAACCAGCTAGTTAACCTCCTCCGCCTCCTCCTGCTCAATAAATTTTTAAGCAGTTAGTTTTGCCATTTCCTCCGACTACCCCCTCCCTCTCCATCTAATTCTAACACTATCCCTTCCTCCTCCTCCTCCTCCTCCACCTTTCCACCTCTCCTCACTCCACCACCACCTCCTACTTTAACCCAATTATTTTTTTACTAGTATTTCTGTTGATATCTTTTCTGACTCTTCCTCTCTTACCTCCAACACTCCCACGTCAAGCTCCATTCTTTCCATTAAGCCTTCGTCCTCCACCTCCCCTCAACCACCACCACCACCACCACCTTGGGAAAGACGTGGAACAATTGTGCGGCAGGTAGTGTGGGTGGGGGCTTAAGGCTTTGTGTTTTATAGGGTCATTGTGTTGTTTATATGGTGTAAAGGTGTGTATGAGAGGCTAACTAGTCACAGGGGCATAAGGTCCGTATTCAGAAACGCATTGCTCTCTCACCACGAGTATTTTTAAAGGACGAAGAGATGATTATCGGGTTTTCATGTGTTTCTCCTGTTAGTAATGTAAAAATCATGTCAATCTGCTTACACAATAGTATAAAACATCTTTAAAAACTCGTGTCAATTTAAATAAAGCCTTTTTTGAAATAGTAGAGGTGAAGCACAGAAGTGTTTAAAATACGAGTCAGTCAGGTGGACGTTATATAAGGAACAGGATTGGTATGAGTTTTGTTGTTGTATATTGTATTAATTTGTGCGTGATGCGAAGATACTCCTTGTCTTTTTTGTTTTTATTTTCCTCTTCCTTGTTCTATAATCATTTTGATGTTCAGTTCCCCGTCAGGTAAGTGGTGACGCACGCTGTTTTATAAGGAACAGGATTGGTATGAGTGTTTGTTGTATTAATTCATAGGAGAGCTTACATGATACAAAGATACGTTTCGTGTTTTTATTCTATTCTATCTTCCTTTCCCTTCTTTTCACATTTATTTTAGTGCGTAGTTTCAAGTCATTTTTCCTCCCTTTTTTTTGGTGAAGGTTTGAAACATTTTGTACAATATGATTTAGACAAATGTCCTCAATATACACACATTATTCCCCCTCCCCCCCTTTTTCGGTGGAGGTCTGAAACATTTTGCATAATACACATAACTACCCTTAATATACACAGACCTGATGGCTTCCTGCATATTACCTTTATCTTCTTACACTTATTCTTTATAGCTTTCCATCTGGCAACACTGCACCAACATTGAGGAGGAGGTAATTCATTCCCATCAGCTTCAGGTGCTGTTCGTCAGTCAGGACCAAACAACGGAACGAAGCTTGTGTCGATACTTCAAACCTCCCTGACCAGTTCCAATATTCCCAATGCTGACACTACACTTCCCCCCTTTATTAATTCATTTTCTATACAATGTGGGGCTTTTTCCGGGAATTTATGGGCTAAAAGGCGAACACTTAATGGAGACCTCCTATCTGAAAGTCCAACTGTTACCCAGAGTGGATGCCCAATCTCTCGGCCCCCTGAACCACGAACACCCTGAGCAAGATTTACGAGTGTTCTATTGAGTGTACAGAGTGTGGCTTGACCAGGGGAGGTTTACGACTCTACCTAGGAAATTGAAGTTTACTGGAGTGTGTATACCAGAGAGAGAGAGAGAGAGAAAGAGAGGGGAGGGGAAGTGAGACGTCCCATATACACCACTGTCCTCAATACTCTCTCTCTCTCTCTCTCTCTCTTTCAGCACCTCAACGTTAGGATACTGTACTGGGGGTCCTTTAGGTAACTCCCTCCTCATGAATCCTTGGAAACAAGAACACCTCGTCCTTCCTTCCTTCTCTCTGTCCTACACTTCAAACTAACCCACTAATTAAATGACCAAACTTTTAATGATCTTTACTTTAATTTCTTATAACCATCGCTTCTTCAGGATTGCAGGATGAAGGTGGAGGAGGACGCACTGGTCATTAGGGTGGACTTACTGGGACAGGTATTTATGTGTGTGTGTGTGTGTGTGTGTGTGTGTGTGTGTGTGTGTGTGTGTGTGTGTGTGTGTGTGTGTGTGTGTGTGTGTGTACGCTGTTCATTAAAGGTGCTTTGTCAATATTGGTGTTGTTGTGGGGATGGTGGTGGTGTTCTTTGTTGTTGTTGTTGTAGATGTTGTTGAATTAGTGTAAGCCTAACCTTTGATTTATTTATGTTATTTCTTTCATGGGCAGAAAAGAAAAGAAAAGAGATAAAACAAGTTGCTTTTTTTTTCTTTTCTTTTTTACTATTGTTGATTCTAATTCATTGCTATGTGACTGGTTTGGCGAAGGGTTTCTTAAGATAAATATTACAGTAGTTTGTTCTTTTAAAATTCTGAAGTAAGTAAATGTCTAGACAAAGGTATTTCATCTTAATCAGAGAGAGAGAGAGAGAGAGAGAGAGAGAGAGAGAGAGAGAGAGAGAGAGAGAGAGAGAGAGAGAGAGAGAGAGAGAGAATTCCTCATGGCCACGGAACTATTTAAGGCACAAGTACAATAATGAGTCGATAAATTTCAGATATAGAGAAATGATGTCTAATAGTGAAGGAGAGTGATGGAGATGATGAAGGTACAGACAGGGCAGGCTTGGGAGAGGAAGACCCACGCTGCTTTGGGAAGACAGATTGATGGAGGGGACCTTAGAAAGAGGCAAGTAGAAGAACAAGTAGTGAAGGGCAATCATTGGAAACGGCTAACGAGGGGTATCTTTGTATCATGTAAGGTCATCTGTGTACAAATTAATACAATATACTATAATAGAGACTGACATCAATCCAGTTCCTCATATAGCAGTTTATTGCCCCACTTACCTGACATGGAACTACACACTAAGTTAAAGTAAAAGAAGGGAAAGAAAAATGAAATATAATAGAAAGACGAGAGGTATCTTCGTATCATGTAAGTTCATTTATGTACAAATTAATGCAATATTATACAACATAAACTCATACCAATCCATTTCCTTATATAGCAGCGTGTGTCACCGCCTACCTGACAGAACTACACACCATGCTAATATATAAAAGAAGGGAAAGAAAAAATAAAGATAATAGAAAGACGAGGGGTATCTGCGCATCACGTAAGCTCACCTACGTATGTACAAATTAATACAATATAATAATAAAATAAAAACAATCCAATTCCTTATATAACGTCCAGTCACCACCTGCCTGACGGAGATTCAGACTCGTATCCTCAAACACTTCTGTGCTTCACCTCCATTATTTCAAAAGGCTTTATTCAAATTCACACGAGGTTTCAAAGGTGTTTTTACTAATCCAATTCCTTATGACAACGTGCGTCGCCACCTACCTGAAGGAGACATGCTACTGTGACAAGTTAAACCTCTAATTCTTCGTATCGTGTAAACTCATCACACACAAATTAATACAATACACAACAAAAACTCATCCCAATCTAATTTCTTATATATAACAGTGTGTCACCACCTATCTGACGAAGAATCATGTTCCTGTGACAAATTAAACCTCTCATACACACCTTTACACCATATAAACAAGGCAATGACCCTATAAAACACAAAGCCTTAAGTCTCCATCCACACTACCTGCCGCACAATGTTCCACGTCTCTCCCAAGGTGGTGGTGGTGGTGGTGGATGAGGGGAGGTGGAGGACGAAGGCTTGGTGGAAAGGATGGAGCTTAATGTGGGAGTGTTGGAGGTAAGAGAGGAAGGGTCAGAAGAGGTATCAGCAGAAGTACTAGTTAAAAAGTAATTGGGTTAGAGTAGGAGGTGGTGGTGGTGGTTAAGAGGAGGTGGCTTGGTGGAAAGGATGAGCTTGAAGACGTGGGAGTGTTGGAGGTAAGAGAGGAAGGATGCGATCCCACATGAAAATGGGAGACACCAAAAGAAGAAGAAGAAGAAGAAGAAGAAGAAGAAGAAGAAGAAGAAGAAGAAGAAGAAGAAGAAGAAGAAAAAAAGAAGAAGAAAAAGAAGTGAAAGAATCAAGAACAATTAGAAAAAAAAACTCTACTAATTTTGTAGTGGTAATGTGAAACAAAAGAGGTGACAGCTGCTTTGTAAGGGACGCCAGATTGTATCACGAATCACGATGTCTTGAGCACCTGACGGGATTTGTTGTTGTTCGTATTCACCCGGGGTTCGGAACGGCTCTGTGTATTGCCATATATTTTCTTATTTTACGCATTTTTTCATGTATATTTTGTGTGTCATATTTTTAATGTTTATTTTTGGTGTCCCTTTTGTATATTGCTTTGGGTGAGGCTTAATACATAGGGCAGTGAAGTGTTATAAAGTGCGTTCTTGGTGTCCAGTGGTGACGTGGCCAGGGTTGTATGAGGTGACAGCTGTTGTGTAAAGGGACGCCACATTGCTATTACACCATGACCCTTTTTACGTCTATTCAGAATTTTGCACTTTTTAAAACTTCTTTGTTATCCTTGCCCAGATCCTCTTCTTACACACAAAAAAGGATCATATATTAAATACAACATTTTCAGGGTCTTTTTTAAACTTTTTATAATACTTTATCTTGGTGTCTTGTCTTCATAGTGTCCTCTTCTCTCATTACTCTTTCTCCTCATTATTGCTGCGAACGTCATCACTCAATTACCATGAGAACCTTCAGGGGAGTGTAGAATATCTATCCCCGCTTGATTAAAGGGAAATGGTGGTGGTGGTGGTGGTGGTGGTGATAATGGTAATGGTAAAGATGATGATGATGGTGGTTCAGGCGATGGCAGTGACAACAACAACAGCAACAACACCAACAACAACAAAGACCACCACAACCACCCCCACAGCCACAACAATATTGACAAAACGCCTTTAATTACCAGCGTACATACATACATACATACATACATATACACACACACACATACATACGAGTTTTCGTCGTGTCGGTTCAGTAGTGGGTGCCATTATTCCCAATTGTTCCCCCCCATAAAACTTTCCCCGTTAGTTTGCTTGTGTGTGTGTCGCCGCATCAGAAAACAAATGAAAAAAAGAAAAAAAGAAAAAAAGATACGTGATACAACAAATATAAATGCGTTTCATGGATACCCACACAAAACACAAACATTTCCCAGCCATTTATCTCAGTTTTAATCTTACCTATGCTTATTTTTACTTGATTTCCCTGGTTAGTTGGTTTTCGTGTATTCATTTTTTTGGAGAGAGAGAGAGAGAGAGAGAGAGAGAGAGAGAGAGAGAGAGAGAGAGAGAGAGAGAGAGAGAGAGAGAGAGAGAGAGAGAGAGAGAGCACTAAGGTTCCATCCTGCATTAAGGGTGTGAGGTATACAAAAGATACAAAACACACGTACAGTATAGTCATTCTCACCACACTCACCAATCACCATCACTCTTGTTCACGTCTTATCTGTGAAAGAACGAGATGCCCCCCCTCCTCCTCCTCCTCCTCCTCCTCCTCCTCTGCTGACGGGAAATTATTTGGGCTTTCTTTTCTAGGTTTTAATGTATTGCATTTCATTTATTCATTGTTGTGGATATCTGTAATCTAAACTTGTAAATGTTCATGGTACGTTTTTGATCGCATAGTTAGTTATGTAGTTGTTAGAATTCGTTTTAGGAATACACATACTCTCTCTCTCTCTCTCTCTCTCTCTCTCTCTCTCTCTCTCTCTCTCTCTCTCTCTCTCTCTCTCTCTCTCTCTCTCTCTCTGCCTTTTTTGGATTGGTTGTGATATCCTAGTGGCGGCCCCTTTCCGCGCCATTTTTCCTGGATGTTTTCAACTCCCACAGGGAGGGGGGAGGGAGGGAGATGGCGGTATCCCCAACTCTAGGATACCATGCTCTAAGGGGTGGTACGATTGAAGTGTGAATGGTGTGTGTGTGTGTGTGTGTGTGTGTGTTTGTGTGTTGCTCTGGGTCACTCGTGTGGGATTACCTATTGGCTTATGATAATTGGCTTAATCTACTTGAAAACTAATCCCGTGACTAAAAATGGCAACAAAATCAAATGTACATGGATATTTCAACATGCCCTCTAGTTCCAGTGGATGCAAACCAGACTACCTGGCTGGAATATAACTGAAGGACTCTCACATGATGGAACGATCTTTGTTATAATGGTTTGGAATTGAAAAGTTTACAAAATTAATTTAACTGTGATTGAAAATGTATTTCTAAATGAATTGGAAGTGAACATTTATTTTTCATAATGAATTGGAGTTGAACCGAAGTGATTAATTAGCAATTTACTTTTAATTGGAATTTAATTTAATTGATAAAATATTAATTGATTGCATCCCTGAGCTTCACCATTCCTTTCTTTTTTGTACATATTTGCAATCATTTCCTGCATTGCTTTTATTACTAATCACTCTGAGACGTCTTTGTCTGTTCTACAACCACCTATAATCTTCACACTAGGTAGAAAAAAAATGTACATATATATTCTTTCCCATTCCCTTCTTTCTCGTATATGCTTATAAAGATTTTCCGCATTACTCCCGGTTCTGCTAATCATTTCGCACCGAAGTGAAAAGGTTAAACGCACCACCTGGAACAAGACATCCCCTGCATCACCACTCTGGAAACGCGAGACCTTGAGTCAAAAGGGCCCGCATTCTCAAACACTTCCATGCTTCACCTCCACTATTTTAGAAGACTTTATTTGAACTTACACGAGTTTTTTAAAGGTGTTCTTATGGTTCTAGAGGCAGAGTGATAGGGTTTCTACATCACTGATAGGAGAAACACTCTTGAAAACCCCACTAATCATCTCTGTAGTCTTGGAAAAATAGTCGTGGTGAGAGAGCAAAGCGTTTCTGAATACCGACCCAGATTTCCACCTCATCAACTCCCCCACCCTCAGCAGACTGTCTCTCATCTGTCACTCATCCCTGTAATCTGTCAACCATTCCCGTAATCTGTCAACCATGCCTGTAATATTGTATCCCCTCTCATCTTTAAGTTACTTCCATATCCATTGCTCTTCTGAAATTGCTAACTACATGGCCCACTTCTCTAACTCACCCTCACTTTATTTAGCTATTTTTTTTCTTATTTATATACGCATCCCTGTAATATTGCGTCTCCACTTATCTTCAAGTTACTTCCATAGACAATGTTCTAAATTTGCTAACTACGAGCCTCCCTTCTCTCACTCATTCTCATTTTGTTTATTTTTTTCTTTTTATATACCCAATCCTGTAATACTGCATCTCCTCTTATCTTCAAATTACTACCATAGACTATATTCTAAACTTGCCAGCTACACGCCTCTCTTCTCTCACGCATTCTCACTTTTTCACGTATTTCTTTTCTTATACAGGAGATACACCGGCCATTGAGAACTAATTTGTATGAGAAAAATCAAACAAAAGAAAGACCGTAATTTCCATAGTCAATTTTTCTTCTTTTTATACAGGAGGTACAGCGGTCATTGGAAACAAATTTGTATGAGAAAATAAAAGAAAGAAAAGACCATAATTCCAGTCATTGCTCTTCTGAACTATACGTCTTCCTCCTCTCCCTCACTCTCACTCTGTTTAGTCATTCATCTATGCATGTAAGAGATGCACCGGCCATTACCCAGCAAATTTGAATATATAAAAAGAAAGACCAAATAAGGTGCCGGTTCACCAAAGCAATAAAAACTGGCTTAAAATTGTAAATGAAGTGTGCGATTTCCTAAAACTACGTAGCTCCGCATACAGTGTCTAATTAAAGAGATCACGAGATTCATGCTGCTGGGACACATTCTTCATATTTAGGCTGCTTATTATTTGTCGATTTTCAACAGCTTCAGAAACCCAAGTGGGAATTTAAATAGTATAGACTCTGGTCATTAATCTTCTGGCCACCATTGACCCTTCCTGATGTCAATAAAATCGTCTAATCACATCCAAAAAACACGTGGTAAAAATGTATCACTGTACTGAAGGGGTTAACATTTGAAGTGAAGGACATGTATAATTTCCCTGAACTGTGTAGCTTCGTGTTCTATCCAATATTGAAGAAGATCACGAGATTCACGCTACGGACATTAATAGATCCAGCAATCAACAGGTGCCAGGAACACACGTGGCACCAAATTTCAAGAAGTACCTCCAGTTATAACCATAAACTCACAAACACACATTCACACATATCACTATCCCTCGTGGCTCGTGTTATGTAGTGAATGATGAATGAGAAGGGACAGGGACCAGATAAACTGACCTTAGATGGAGGAAGAGGAGGAGGAGCAGCAGCAGCAGGCGGTGAGGGTCAGTCCAGGATAGAGCGACGCACTGCTCCTCCCGCCGGCCGATCTGTAACTAAGCGCTGGGGCCAAGAACTTCTCCGCTTCACTGCTTGTATACACCAACACCGCGGCGCCTCCACCAGCCTCACTCACCCTCCGCGATAAGCAAGAAAGGTTTATGATAAGACGGACATCATGGCGAAAACAGCACGGTAAAGGAAGCACACAGGGAAAATACATAAATTAAGTGAAAAATGTAAGACGGGAGGGAAAAAAACAACACATGGGGGAAAAAAAGTTATTTAAGGACTTTGCATACAGCACGGTAAAGGGAGGACAGAGGGGAGGGGGGGAATGCGTAAATCAGTAGGGTGAAAATGTACGAAGATGGAAAAAACAACATGTGAGGTTGAAACAAGAAAAAAAACATGCATAATGTATAAAAAGACTTTGCATACATATATCTTCTGGCTTCATGAAACTTGATTATTAGTGTTTCTCTTCTGGTGTGTCTTCAGCCTTGACTTTTGGCAGCGATGGATACAGCAGCCAAGGACAACACAAGGCCAGGAAGAAAAACAAGAACAGCATCCAAAAACATTCATTTATCAAGCGACACGAGAAAGAAAGGTTACAACGACAACGACGACAAGAACAACAAACATTCATTCATCACGAAACACGAGGTAAAAAAATGAAATAGCAGCAATAACAACAAAAATAATAACAATAATAACAGCAGCAGCAGCAACAACAACAACAACAACAACAACAACAACAACAACAACAACAACAACAAACATTCATCCAGCGCCAGTCCCTCACTCACAGCCTTGCCTCCCTATTTGTCTCTCGCTCTTTTGGCGTGAATCAAGTGTCAAATGCACGTATTCTCAAACACATCTGTGCCTCACCTTCACTATTTCAGAAGGCTTTACTTAACCTCTTCAGTACCGGGACGCATTTTTACTATGGGTTTAGGATGTGATTGGACGATTTGATTAACATAAGGAAGGGTGTAGAGAGGCCAAAAGATTAATGGTTGAAGTTTTTCACTATTTTAATCCCTATATAAGTCTCTGAAGCTGTTGTATAAAATCATTAATTAGTGAGGAAAATAAATATGAAAACGTGTCCTAGTTCTGAAGGGGTTTAATTTACATGAAGTTTATTTTTAGGTGTTTTTTTATGATTTTAAAGGCAGAGTGATAAAGATTTCTACGATATTAACTGAGGAAACACTTGTCTCTGTAGCCTTGGAAAATAGTGGTGAGAGAGAACAGTGTTTTTTTAATAAGGAGATGATGTAGATGATTAAAACTTATAGCATCTCTTTCTGTTCTTGTATACTTAGAGTGCAAGAATACAAGAACACAAGCTCTCTCTCTCTCTCTCTCTCTCTCTCTCTCTCTCTCTCTCTCTCTCTCTCTCTCTCTCTC
>CM035179.1:17696585-17726041 GCA_020233015.1 Callinectes sapidus
TCCTGGATGTTTTCAACTCCCACAGGGAGGGGGGAGGGAGGGAGATGGCGGTATCCCCAACTCTAGGATACCATGCTCTAAGGGGTGGTACGATTGAAGTGTGAATGGTGTGTGTGTGTGTGTGTGTGTGTGTGTTTGTGTGTTGCTCTGGGTCACTCGTGTGGGATTACCTATTGGCTTATGATAATTGGCTTAATCTACTTGAAAACTAATCCCGTGACTAAAAATGGCAACAAAATCAAATGTACATGGATATTTCAACATGCCCTCTAGTTCCAGTGGATGCAAACCAGACTACCTGGCTGGAATATAACTGAAGGACTCTCACATGATGGAACGATCTTTGTTATAATGGTTTGGAATTGAAAAGTTTACAAAATTAATTTAACTGTGATTGAAAATGTATTTCTAAATGAATTGGAAGTGAACATTTATTTTTCATAATGAATTGGAGTTGAACCGAAGTGATTAATTAGCAATTTACTTTTAATTGGAATTTAATTTAATTGATAAAATATTAATTGATTGCATCCCTGAGCTTCACCATTCCTTTCTTTTTTGTACATATTTGCAATCATTTCCTGCATTGCTTTTATTACTAATCACTCTGAGACGTCTTTGTCTGTTCTACAACCACCTATAATCTTCACACTAGGTAGAAAAAAAATGTACATATATATTCTTTCCCATTCCCTTCTTTCTCGTATATGCTTATAAAGATTTTCCGCATTACTCCCGGTTCTGCTAATCATTTCGCACCGAAGTGAAAAGGTTAAACGCACCACCTGGAACAAGACATCCCCTGCATCACCACTCTGGAAACGCGAGACCTTGAGTCAAAAGGGCCCGCATTCTCAAACACTTCCATGCTTCACCTCCACTATTTTAGAAGACTTTATTTGAACTTACACGAGTTTTTTAAAGGTGTTCTTATGGTTCTAGAGGCAGAGTGATAGGGTTTCTACATCACTGATAGGAGAAACACTCTTGAAAACCCCACTAATCATCTCTGTAGTCTTGGAAAAATAGTCGTGGTGAGAGAGCAAAGCGTTTCTGAATACCGACCCAGATTTCCACCTCATCAACTCCCCCACCCTCAGCAGACTGTCTCTCATCTGTCACTCATCCCTGTAATCTGTCAACCATTCCCGTAATCTGTCAACCATGCCTGTAATATTGTATCCCCTCTCATCTTTAAGTTACTTCCATATCCATTGCTCTTCTGAAATTGCTAACTACATGGCCCACTTCTCTAACTCACCCTCACTTTATTTAGCTATTTTTTTTCTTATTTATATACGCATCCCTGTAATATTGCGTCTCCACTTATCTTCAAGTTACTTCCATAGACAATGTTCTAAATTTGCTAACTACGAGCCTCCCTTCTCTCACTCATTCTCATTTTGTTTATTTTTTTCTTTTTATATACCCAATCCTGTAATACTGCATCTCCTCTTATCTTCAAATTACTACCATAGACTATATTCTAAACTTGCCAGCTACACGCCTCTCTTCTCTCACGCATTCTCACTTTTTCACGTATTTCTTTTCTTATACAGGAGATACACCGGCCATTGAGAACTAATTTGTATGAGAAAAATCAAACAAAAGAAAGACCGTAATTTCCATAGTCAATTTTTCTTCTTTTTATACAGGAGGTACAGCGGTCATTGGAAACAAATTTGTATGAGAAAATAAAAGAAAGAAAAGACCATAATTCCAGTCATTGCTCTTCTGAACTATACGTCTTCCTCCTCTCCCTCACTCTCACTCTGTTTAGTCATTCATCTATGCATGTAAGAGATGCACCGGCCATTACCCAGCAAATTTGAATATATAAAAAGAAAGACCAAATAAGGTGCCGGTTCACCAAAGCAATAAAAACTGGCTTAAAATTGTAAATGAAGTGTGCGATTTCCTAAAACTACGTAGTATCTAATAAAAGAGATCACGAGATTCATGCTACTGGGACACATTCTTCACATTTAGGCTGCTTATTATTTGTCGATTTTCAACAGCTTCAGAAACCCAAGTGGGAATTTAAATAGTATAGACTCTGGTCATTAATCTTCTGACCACCATCGATCCTTCCTGATGTCAATAAAATCGTCTAATCACATCCAAAAAACACGTGGTAAAAATGTGTCCCAGTACTGAAGGGGTTAACATTGGAAGTGAAGGAAGGATATGTATAATTTCCCTAAACTGTGTAGCTTCGTGTTCTATCCAATATTTGAAGAGATGACGAGATTCACGCTGCAGACATTAATAGATCCAGCAATCAACAGGTGCCAGAAACACACGTGGCACCAAATTTCAAGAAGTACCTCCAGTTATAACCATAAACTCACAAACACACATTCACACCTATCACTATCCCTCGTGGCTCGTGTTATGTAGTAAATGATGAATGAGAAGGGACAGGGACCAGATAAACTTACCTTAGATGGAGGAAGAGGAGGAGGAGGAACAGCAGCAGCAGGCAGTGAGGGTCAGTCCAGGATAGAGCGACGCACTGCTCCTCCCGCCGGCCGATCTGTAACTAAGCGCTGGGGCCAAGAACTTCTCCGCTTCACTGCTTGTATACACCAACACCGCGGCGCCTCCACCAGCCTCACTCACCCTCCGCGATAAGCAAGAAAGGTTTATGATAAGACGGACATCATGGCGAAAACAGCACGGTAAAGGAAGCACACAGGGAAAATACATAAATTAAGTGAAAAATGTAAGACGGGAGGGAAAAAAACAACACATGGGGGAAAAAAAGTTATTTAAGGATTTTGCATACAGCACAGTAAAGGGAGGACAGAGGGGGGAAAATACGTAAATCAGTAGGGTGAAAATGTACGAAGGTGGAAAAAACATGTAAGATTGGAAAAAAAAAGAACAACAACATGCATTATGTATAAAAAGACTTTGCATACATATATCTTCTGGCTTCATGAAACTTGATTATTAGTGTGTTTCTCTTCTGGTGTGTCTTCAGCCTTGACTTTTGGCAGCGATGGATACAGCAGCCAAGGACAACACAAGGCCAGGAAGAAAAACAAGAACAGCATCAAAAAACATTCATTTATCAAGCGACACGAGAAAGGTAGGTTACAACGACAACGACGCCAAGAACAACAAACATTCATCCATCACGAAACACGAGGTAAAAAATTGAAATAGCAGCAATAACAACAAAAATTATAACAATAACAACAACAACAACAACAACAACAACAACAACAACAAACATTCATCCAGCGACAGTCCCTCACTCACAGCCTTGCCTCCCTATTTGTCTCTCTTTTGGCGTGAATCAAGTGTCAAAGGCGCGTATTCTAAAACACATCTGTGCCTCACCTCTACTATTTCAGAAGGCTTTACTTAACCTCTTCAGTACCGGGACGCATTTTTACTATGGGTTTAGGATGTGATTGGACGATTAATTTTGATTAACACAAGGAAGGGTCTATGGAGGCCAAAAGATTAATGGTTGGAGTTTTTCACTATTTTAATCCCTATATAAGTTTCTGAAGCTGTTGTATAGAATCATTAATTAGTGAGGAAAATAAATATGAAAACGTGTCCTAATTCTGAAGGGGTTTAATTTACATGAATTTTCTTTTTTTAGGTGTTTTTTTTATGATTTTAGAGACAGAGTGATAAAGATTTCTACGATATTAACTGAGGAAACACTTGTCCCTGTGAACTTGGAAAATAGTGGTGAGAGAGAACAGTGTTTTTTTAATAAGGAGATGATGTAGATGATTAAGACTTATAGCATCTCCTTCTGTTCTCTCTCTCTCTCTCTCTCTCTCTCTCTCTCTCTCTCTCTCTCTCTCTTTTGGATGAAAAACAGTCAAGCTCAAAGAAACGGTACAAAAATAAATAAATAAATAGATAATAAATCCATCAATAAAACGAGACATTTTCCTTCTCTTGGTGTCCTGATACTCTTTTAAAACAACTGAGATCAAGACATTTCCGCCTCATCAACTCCCCAACCTTCAGCTGACCGTCTCTCATCCGTCATCCACCCCTGAAGACACACGTAAAGGTTCCAGGCCCGTATTAAAAGATTCTTAAGTATGTATCTATTTCTCAGACGAATTCCTAGTCTTAAAGTCCATCTTAACCTCCTGAAATTGGTCTTGTACTTAAGCCATTTTCTCATCAGCAGTAAACTTGAAGAAAAAAAAGAAAAAGAAAAAAACTCAGTCTGAAGAAGATGAAAAATAAGAACAGGAAGCCACACACACACACACACACACACACACACAGTCCAGCGGTGCGTGTGGTGGAGTGTGGCGGGATGAGAGAAGATTCAGTGTGGTGGTGTGGTGGTGGTAGTGGTGTGGTGGTGGTGGTGGTGGTGGTGGTGATGTGCTGCCAGATCCCACGTGTCTCACAAATGTCAGGAAGGAATCAAGTGCATCTGTTTTGTCTCACCTTCCTGTGTGTGTGTGTGTGTGTGTGTGTGTGTGTGTGTGTGTGTGTGTGTGTGTGTGTGTGTGTGTGTGTGTGTGTGTGTTTTGATAATGGCTGTATTTGATGGGGTTTTAAAGAGGATTACATAGATAAATTTTGTTGGTAGGTAGATAGATAGATGGACAAAAAGATAGATATATGGATAGATAGTCGTGGCCCAGGAAGAGAACGTCCATAAATGTATTCTATAAACTGCAGAACTGATAATGCGATGGAAAAATAAATAAAAGGAAATGGAAAAAAGGCAGCTCAGAAGCCCATTTCAACACACACACACACACACACACACACACACACACACACACACACACACACACACACTTTCAGGGGACTGGCAATTAGTGGCCTTTTTATTTTCACTATTTTTGTTGTTCTTGGCCCTCTTATGTAAGAAAAAAATAAAAAGAAAGAAGAAAAAAAGAAAAAAAAAGAAAAAGAAAACCCAACACACCATACTGAAACTGATGTTAGGAATCTATTACATAAATGTATATACTTTCAATCTGAAGAAGAAGAAGAAGAAGAAGAAGAAGAAGAAGAAGAAGAGGAAGAAGAAAATATCATGCTCATATACACACTGAAGAATAAGATCGTAGGAAAGATAAGAAAACAAGAATACTCTGCTTATAAATGAAATAAAGTCAACCAAGCCAACATTTCGACGCTGCTTCGTTAACGTGGAGGAGGACAAAAGATGGACTCGCTTGCTCCTCGCGTCACAGAAATGATGGACACGAGGCGGCTGTAACGTCCATATAAGGAGCCGCTCACACTCTCTCTCTCTCTCTCTCTCTCTCTCTCTCTCTCTCTCTCTCTCTCTCGATTTTTATATATGTAACTCTTTCTTAGACGAATTTCTAGTCATAAAATCCATCTTAACCTCTCGAAACTGGTCTTTTTCTTTAGCCAGTATCTCATCAGTAGCTTCAACTTAACTGCTGGTAAGAAAAATGGCTTAAATGTCAATAAAATCGTCTATTCACGTCAAAATTCGTGATAAAAATGCGTCTCAGTACTGAAGGCGTTGTTTTTGGTGGCGTGGGACGGACTGTGGTTGGGGGGGGGGGGTGGATGAGCGTGGATGTAGAGGGAAGGTGTTCAAGAAGACGGAAAGAAAAGGGGGAGAACAAGGAAGTGATAAAGAAGAGAGTTGGTATCAAAGTTTTTCAATTGGGAAACACGAGGAAACTTTGTGTATATGTGCTGCGTCACGCCACTTATTTCCATGTAAGCGGGGAAGACTGGCCAAGGGTAACAGAAAAGGGTTAAAAAAAAGGGGGGGTCTCATTTAATTGCCAGTCCCCGTGAAGGTTCGAGAGAGTTAGGTCAAAGAGAGGGATAAATGATGAATAATGTCTGTCCTAACTCTTCATTCAGGACTTGTTAGTTATGTGAGTCTGAATCAGTTTTGGAGTGTTTACTTATGGGATCAGCACCTTCCATCTGTCTCTTTCTTTGCTTTGTTGGTTCGCCATGGAACGTAAAAAGAAGACAACGGCGATGATGACAAACAACAACAAAAAACTAACGAATTAACATCCACGTAAAGAGAAAAAGAAGGAAAGAAAGAAAGAAAGAAAGACGGTAATGAAAACAACACAAACAAAATAAATAAAGAAGAGGACGATGAGAAACAGCAACAAATCAACTTCAATCCACGTCCACGTAAAGAAAGAAAGAAAGAGAGAGAAATAACGGTGACGAAAAACAAGAAAAGAAAAAAACAACAATAACAAACAACAAAAGCAATGAACTAACTTGACTCCACGTCCATGTAGGAAGATAAATAAGATAATAGGAAGAGATAAACAACATTGACATGGCAGGTGGGAGAGGGAGAGGGACAAAGATGGAGAAGGATGACACACCGGAGTGACAGCACCAGGGAGCGCCAACAGGAACAGCAGCAACAATAAAAGGCATCAAAGAACACTGATTGAGGAACGCTACGTATGCTCCTTCACCCCTAAGTCACAGAGATGGCTCACCGGGGACTCATTTTGTTTATCCTATTAAGGCTTAAGCATAATTTCAACAAGGCTTTTATATAGATGAATAGAATAAATAAATCGAAAAAAATAAATAAAATATACCTAAATAAATAAATACTCACACAGATGGCTCACCGGGGCCTCACTTTGTTTATCCTATTAAGGCTTAAGGATAATTTCAACCAAACTATATATAGATGAATAAATAAATAAAATAAAATAAAATAAATAGACTAAATAAACCTAAATAAATAAATACGATAATAATAATACTAATGATAACGAAATAATAAAAAATAGATGAATAAATAAATAAAAAATAAATAAAATATACCAAAATAACTAAATACGATAATAATACTAATGATAACGAAATAATAATAATAAAAAACTACTAACAATGAGGTAAGTGAGATCAAAATTACCATAGCCATCAAACCCAAACCTGGACTGTAAAAAGGTACAAAATTCAGTCAAATACAAACATGATCTGAACTTCGCTAACTGTATTCATGGTAAGGAGATCACCAGGAGTGCTTCAACATGTTCTTCTTGGTAATTTAATGTGACTTGTTGTGTTTTCCTCTCTATATGTAAAATGCGCCTGGGATGAGAGGAGGAGTGTGTGTGTGTGTGTGTGTGTGTGTGTGTGTGTGTGTGTGTGTGTGTGTGTGTGAGTGTTAGTTCTTTCAAATCCAGACACAATTTTCCCTAACTTTACAATCTTTTATACATTTTATTGAAGATGGAGAGGTTTAAGACATTTATTCCATTCTTTTGGCTTATTCTCTCGGCCCAGTTCGGGGATCGGCATCTAAGTAAAGGTTTTTTGTTTAATCTTTTTTTGTTTCCCTTGGTCAATTGTCCCTCTCTCTCTTCTCATCCTCCCCCAATAAAAGTATCTGTCAATGGAGCGAATTCTGAAACATTTCTACGCTGCACCTCTACTATAATCGAAAGACTCTATCCTATCTAGTTGAGGTTACTGCTTTCTAGGAGAGCTTATATGGTTCCAGTGATAGAATAACATTACTACATTACCAAGTAGAAACCATCTTGAGAACTGGTTAATCATCTCTGTGGGCTTGGAAGAGAAAAAAGGTTATATTTACCAGTATTCAGGTTTCTAGTGACACATTAACAAGACTTTTACATCACCAAACGTAGAGAAAACCATCTTGAGAATCTGGTTAACCATTTGTGTGGCTTTAGAAAACAGTCGTGGTGGGAGAGAAGAAACCGTTATATTTACTAGCATAAAGGTTTCTAGAGACACATTAACAAGACTTCTACATTATCAAAAGTAGAAACCATCTTAAGAATCTGTTTAACCATCTCTGTGGCCTTAGAAAACAATCGTGGTTAGAAGAAAACACGGTTATAATCACCAGCATTCAGGGTTCTAGTTGTGTATCTGTTGTGGTCTAATTAACGAAGGTGTGAAGGGAGGGAGGCTCAGGGCGTCCAGTCAACCTTCCCGTGTGCTGCCATGCATCACCCACCCCGTACCAGGCGATGCGTGCCAACCAACAACTAGGCTACCTCGCAACACACCACCTTCACCATAAATGTAATACCCCCCCACGCCTCTCGACATTGCCAGCACCCCCCCCCCCCGCCTCTCTCTCTCTCTCTCTCTCTCTCTCTCTCTCTCTCTCTCTCTCTCTCTCTCTCTCTCTCTCTCAATGTGTGTAGAATGTGTTATTTAAGCCATAATGAATAAATGAAACAGAACAACAACAACAACCAACAACAACAACAACAACAACAACAACAATAATAATAATAATAATAATAATAATAATAATAATAATAATAATAATAACCACATCAATAATTATGAAACAAAGAAGCAATCAAACGTAGGTACTCAGAGGCAGAACCAATATTTGAATTACGAATACCATTACAACTACATTACAACACCAATGAAAGAGTCCTCGGTGCGTCTTTCAAACAAAACATATAAATTCAGGATATTGTAACTAATTCACCTTGATGTGGAAAAAGTATGGTGTAGGTACTTCATGTCCCCAAATGATGTGCTGTGTTAAAAGCATCGAGTTTTGCTGGACTTTTTATCACAGAGGATTTGTAGTGGTGGATGTATTATGAAATGGGTCGTGTATTGTGTAAACCAAAGTTATATAAAGGAATTTCATGTTGTAATACATATATCATTAAGGAAAGAAAGAAAGAACGGTAAATTCGATGCGTGTGATGAAAATAACGATGCGATTTTCAGTTTCTACGATAACGATGCGATTCCACGATAGCGATGCGAGTTTCCACGATAATAATGCGAGTTTCAGTTTCCACGATAATGATGCCACTTTCAGTTTGTTTCAGTTTCCACGATAGCGATGCCAGTTTGTTTCCACGATAACGATGCCAGTTTCAGTTTCCACGATAATAATGCCAGTTTCAGTTTCCACGATAACGATGCCAGTTTCAGTTTCAGTTTCCACGATAATAATGCCAGTTTCAGTTTCAATTTGTTCCAGTTTCAGTTTCTTCGATAAAGATGCCAGTTTCAGTTTCCACGATAACGATGCCAGTTTCAGTTTCAGTTTCCACGATAACGATGCCAGTTTCAGTTTCCACGATAATAATGCCAGTTTCAGTTTCCACGATAACGATGCCAGTTTCAGTTTCAGTTTCCACGATAATAATGCCAGTTTCAGTTTCAATTTGTTCCAGTTTCAGTTTCTTCGATAAAGATGCCAGTTTCAGTTTCCACGATAACGATGCCAGTTTCAGTTTCAGTTTCCACGATAACGATGCCAGTTTCAGTTTCTTCGATAAAGATGCCAGTTTCAGTTTCCACGATAACGATGCCAGTTTCAGTTTCAGTTTCCACGATAACGATGCCAGTTTCAGTTTGTTTCCACGATAACGATGCGGTCGCGGCGATGGCTAACACGCCATTGAAGTGTTCCTTCCTATGTACTGTAGTACACAGGTATATACATGTAGTACATACCAGGACGAACCCTTCCTCCCCAAGGGTCCACCCCAGCAGTCCTGTGGGTGTGAGGGCAGTGACGATACAACAACCTTGCCGCTCCCCACACGGCTCGCCATGAGCAATGACCCGCCACACACCACCACTCCCCAAACACTGTCATGAAGGGAGTCCTCTCACCCCAAAAGGACCCCCCCCCCTCGTACTGGCAGTGTCCTCTCACCCCAAAAGGACACCCCCTCGTACCTACTAGCTACTGTCAGTGTCTGGTGCTGCATGGCGCACAGCGTGCCCTCGTTCACGGCGAGTTGTTCAGCCCGGTGCCACCACACTCAAGGGACCCGTACACACCCTCCACCAGACTCTATGGAAGGAGGAGCCCTTATCTCCCAATCCAGACCCCCCCCCTCCCTCTGATGAATGGTAGACATTGATCCCTTGCTCATGACGACCCCTTGCCTAGTGTGAGGCGCTGCAAGTGGACGACTCTAGTGAAGCTTGAGGCCGCACAGGACAAAGAAGGACCTGCTGCTGCCAGTTCCCTGCCTTGGGCCACAGGCCAGACCCAACAGCCACCTTCTCCCCCCGTACGGCGCCCAAGGCCGTCACGGCCCTCACCAATTTTGGCCGAAAGTTCTCAAAAGTAATCTAAATTTTGATTCGAATACAAAATCATCGATGGCAAATGAAAAAATGGCTTTGTTTTGAAAGTGTGCAAAAGTCAGTGTACTTGTACCGCGCCAGTGTGTGAGGTATAAAAGAAAACGCTTGCTTTCTGCCATAGATGATGGACTGTATTGTGCTAATCAGCCTTGTTTCGTGCAGAGGGTAGCTACCTGGGCAAACCTCCAAGTATTACCACCATATTTTTACACCATTATGGGATCTAGACGTCCCACACCACACCGATGTGAAACCAACAAGGTGTGAAAGGCTCAGTCAGGTTGAGAGAGTGAGCAATGTACGCCCCAATGCCAGACACTATCTATCACCTAACCTAACCTGACCTGACCTGAATCTTCCACACCTTAACACTCGTGTGGTGTGGGTAGTCAGAATCCCACAATTCGTAATTACGCAGGGTTACTACACCTTAACCTTCACGATAACAAAAACCAATGTTACCCATTCAAGCTACCGTGTTTTGTTGTTTCCTATACATGTATTTCTCGCTTCCTTTTTTCATCCAATTTCCTTACTTTTATATTTTTGCATAGTTTTTTATTTATTCTCCTAACATCGGGATTTCCATCACCAGCATTCAAAACATCCACGCCTTTAGCCCAATGCAGAAGTTGTGTATCACTTCACGTTTCACAAGCTTGGCGATCCAATAACACGAGTTTGAGCAAATGGGCGATTGCATTCATCATTCTGCATTTTCTTGACGTCAACACGCACATCAAAACACTTTCATTACCACCACCACCGTCGCCACCGCCGCCACGTCCGTCTCCCAGCGGTCAAGGCGACACGTGAAGGCTAACACGATATTATGACAAGTTGACGTGACACCTCCTATTGCTTTTGTCATGTGAAGTGCTACTCTGCTCTTTGAGGCAATTCATTCACACTGCGGCTACTGTTCTTTTTTTATACAAGAGGGGAGATAGACAAGGGCAAATATACAAAGACGATGAAAAAAAAGGTCCACTGAGGTGCCAGCCCCTGTTTTTCTTTTTTACTACAGACTGTGTGGTGGTGGTTCTCTCAGACCTTTCGGAAAATACACACACACACACACACACACTAGGACCTTGAAAGTTGAACAAACAGGAGTTTTTACCACCCTCTATCTATAACTTGTATCCCTTCCACGTGCCAACTTTTTTTATCGCCCCTCATTTTAGAAACCTTCGAAACCCCATCTGTGTATATCCAGTCAGATCCATAAAGACATCAGATCATTGTGTTATTCTTGTTTAGTATTACCACCACCTCTATAACCTGCAGCCATTCCACTGGCAACTTAGGTATGTAACTTTTTCTAAGACGAATTTCTAGTCTTAAAATCCATCTTAACCTCCCGAAATTGATGTTGTACTTCAGCTATTACCTCATCAGCAGTAAATTTGAAGTTCCTGATGAGGTAATGACTGAATTACAATTTAAGAGGTTGAGATGGATATTAAGACTACAAGTTCGTCCAAGAAAAATTTACATACTTAAGAAACTCTACTAATATGGGCCCTGAGTAGTTGATTAATTCACTTACAAAGAGGAGATGCCACAACATCGCGGTCATATGACACTGAATAATGTGGACAGGCTAAACTGAATGCCAGCTACACACACCTCAAGCTACAGGATGGTGTGTCTCTATGAGTTGTTGTATTGCATTGTTTAACCCCTTCAGTACTGGGACACATTTTTGCCTTGAATTTTGTGTATCATTAGACGATTTTGTTAACATTATGAAGGGTCTATGGAGGTCAGAAGATTAATGGCCAGAGTCTGTACTATTTTAATCTCTACATGAGCTTTTGAAGCTGAATAAAATTGACAAATAATAAACAGAATTAAGTAAGAAAATGCCTCCCAGTATTGAAGGGGTTAAGTCCTATTTGCTTATCAGCACTTGGACAACAAATATAAAATAATCAAGCAGTCTTTTATTTTAGCAAGTAACAAAATCTACACACATACATAAACAGGATGAGAAATAAACTATACTTTGATGGAAGAACTTTAAATGAAACACTACAACTAACTGGAGAAACGTGAAGCAGCTCACCTATAACTTCAATGTTGCTTTAAAGCGTTCAGAAGCTGCCGATATCCGAAGACATCTTAGCAAAGCGAATGTCTTCCTGTAACTTGGAGTATTCCTTTAACAAATCCTGAAACTTTGGATCTAAATGTTCGTAGGCACCCATAGCATGTCTCAGTTTGGCCAGCGACTCCTCAGCTTGTGTCCTTCGCTGAAACATGTGTCCCTGCAGCATCTTGAGGGCCCGTACAGACTGACTGCTGTAAGTGGCTGTTAAGATTTCCAACTCAAGACACCTGTAAAAGAAAAGTATGTGTATCAGAATGAACCCTTTCTCTTGCCTTGCACCACTACAAGAGCCAACCCAATCAGTAAAAAAGTATGATAGGCTGATAACTACTGTCCACTACCAAATAATCCTTTTTTTAATAAGATGAAAAACCTGGCTAACTAACAAAAACACCCACTTAGATGCCAGTCCCTAAACAGGTCTGGGAGAGTTAGTCAATAGAATGGGATAAAGTCTTGAAACCTCCCTTAGATCATAGGAATATGGAAATACAATAGGTAGGGAGTTCCAGAATTTACTTAGGTTAGCTTCAGGAAATGAGTTATGAAAGTGATGAGGGAGTTCACCAAAAGACTGGGATAAAGTGTGTTCAAACCTCCCTTGGGTCAAAGGAAGATGGAAATAACAGCAGGTAGGGAGTTCCAGAGTTTACTTACCTTAGCTTCAGGAAGTGAGTTTTGAGAGTGATGAGGGAGTTGGCCAAGTGATGTACTGGATAGAGAGAGAGTCGCTGTTTGGACACAAGGCTCTTCAGAATCTTGCTGTACTCAAATAGGAGGCAATACACCTTAGGGAGAAAAGTAATGCTATTAATGCCTATCATTAAAACATTTCCACAAACAAACCTTCTCATTGTTATTCACATATTTATAAGGTTCAATCTTAATCTCTCAAGTATTGGGACATATTTTTATATCTATTCTGTTTATTTGATGATTTTACAGAGCTTCAGAAACTTATGTGGGTATCAAAGTAGTATGGACTCTGGCCATTAATCTCCTGACCACCATAGACCCTTCCTAATGGCAACAAAACCAGGATTTAAGAAAGATCACAATACAAACCTTCTGACTAAAGTGGTGAGTCTGAATGACACAACGGGTGAGCTTGTTGCTTTCCTCAGCCAGCCTCTGCTTGGTGGTCTCCAAGTGTTCAACAACCTTGGTAGTGTCTTGCCAGTCACAACCTTCATAGTCTGTTCAAAGAATGCAATGTCTCAGTGTTTCTTCCCTTCAAGAAAAGTATGGAATCTGTATATAATGAAAGCAGTCACACCGATTCCTCTTGCTTGCAGTACTAATAGCTCTCACCATGTGGTTAATGTTCCCATTAATTCACTACATTACATTACTTTACCAACATACATATTGCAAGAATGAGTCAATAATTCCATACATTTTGTAAAAAAGGAAAATTAATCACATTAAAAATTCTTACCAACAGGATTTAAGAAAGATTTTATTTTGATCCACTCCTGCTCCAGAAACGCTTCCATTGCTGAGCTCAAGTCTTTGGTGTACAGGTGTGGGGTGAGAGCCTTGCTGCGGCCCACCACATCCTCAGGGCTGATGTCAAACAGTGTCAGCTGAAAGTCACACAACAAGTACAGTGAAAACACTACAATGCCACCAATTATGAGAACAATTTCATGCACTTCTAAACTTTTTAATTGAAGTGTTGAGTGTGCACACCTCCTTGTTGCCTCTGCCTTCCTCCTGTGCCTCTGGGGTGGTCTGTGTCAGCACCAGGTGGTCCTGCAGCTCTGATAAAGTGACGGCCTCCAACATCTTTCTCATGCCCTGTTTTATGTAGATTTGATAATCTCATTATACACAGAATTTCAACATTTCATATTGAATTTAGTAACACACAAAGATTACTAATCATTTCACAATAATGAAACAAGAACTGGTGAAATTAGGCAATGTAATCAAATCCATAATAACACTTCAAAAATTATTTGCTATTTGACTCCATACAGAAACATTCAAGAAATATATATGTATGGTACATGTATATGCATATAGAACATGTTTTGGGAATCTATAGTATAGTAATTCATGTTAACTTCTTTTGATAATGATTCAATTCAATTTCTTATTAATTTTCATGTGTATAAGAGTGTTAGCTTACTCTTTCCTTTCCAGTCTCCCCATCACACATGTTCAGAAGTACATCCTGGGACACCCGGTGCAGTGTGGCTGCTTCTAGATATTTCACCCTGGAGCAAAATACACATGTCTTCATTAAGTTATTCCAAACAAATCAGAAAATATGTTTATGAATTCATTAAACAAACTGAGGTATGGTATTCTGTAAAGTTTGCCCCATGCCTGAATAAAATTTTCAAGAGAGAGAGAGAGAGAGAGAGAGAGAGGATGGTGAGTGGCAGGAGGAGAGAGGGAGAGGGGGTTGCCTATTCAGTCTGTTTGTGTATTGAATGGGAGTGGATAGGAACAGAGTGAGGAGGAGGAGGGGGGAATACTACACAATCTGTTCCCGTATTTAGTGCATGAGAGGGAGGCGGGGAGCCGGGGGAGGGCTGTTTAATCTTCATTGGGACTCGGGAGTTTCATACCAAAGTAAATAAATATTTTGCTATGCCTGTTTTTTTTGTTTTTTTTTCATACATTTCCTGTCTGTGTTTACTTTATACTCTCAAAATGTGAATGATATCTATGAATTTTGATAAGTTGTGGGGAAAACAAGGTGCCACTCAGATGGGCCAGGTCCAATTTTTTTTCCCATTACTTCTTAATGGTTTTTGCGTTTAGCTATTGCAGTGATGTTAAGGGACCGATTTCTCGCAATTGCTGGGGGTTGAGTGTTGTATTTTTTTTATCTAAAATAAATTGGAATGGATTAAATGTTTTTATATTAATTTCAATGGTAAAAATTGCTTCCTAATTCGAATTTTCGCAATTCGAACAGCCAAAAAGAACGAATTAAGTTGGGATCAAGAGGTACATATCACTGTACTAAACTAAGAACACAATGATCAAAATTCTCATGTTGTCTCAGTGCACACACCTGGCATGCTTGAGGGTGGCTGAGGCATGCATGAGGCGGGTGTGTGTGGCCTTTTGGACGCCTGTCGGGGTGAGGCGGAGGCTGAGGTCCTCCAGAAGGTGGGTCAGCTGGGGGTGCTTGGTGACATCCTGATGGGACACATACACGGGCAGGCTCTCACTCACTGAAACAATGTCACACAAATATAATAACAAATCCTACATCACTGAGAACATTACTGAACAAACAGCATAATATAAAGCAAGGTTCTACAGATTGTACTCCTACAAGGTGCAAGTCCTCCTTAATCTGGTACAGGATCTGAATTCTTAAACACTGCTCTTTCACCATCACTATTTTCCACGGGCCCTACTTGAGGATAGTTATATTTCTAAGAGTATTTTTGAATATCACACAGGTACCAAATTGCTGGATTGACTCACAGTGATTTGACAGACCCTCAGCAGACACCACTTCAGTGGAAAGGTGTGCCATTCTGTCCAGCCGACAGCAGCAGGCAGGATGGCTGTCACTGAAATAAAAAGGAAAACTTATTATGTACGATAATAGAAATTCAAAAAAATACATATTCAAACAAAGAAATGAGACAGGCTTTATTTTTATTTCAGAATTTATGTCTGTACCAACCTCTCATCCTCAATTATCTTTTTTGTATGTAAGGGGAAAACCAGCAAACCAGCCAAGGGCAGCAAAAACATTGGAAACAAAAAAGCCCACTATTATTGCCAGTCCCCCCAAAATGATAAAAGAGTTAGCCGAGACAAGGACAAATGTCTTGTTAACTAGGTTAGCTAAAGGGAAAGTTAGTTACGTTAAGATAAAGTTTAGTTAATAGTTGAATAAAGATAAGATAAATATGTTGGGTTAAAATCAAAAGTTAGGTTAATTCAAAGTCAAGTTAGAACAATGTTAGGTTAATACAAAGTTCAGTTAAAATAAAGCTGGACTAATACAAGGTTTCGAGAAAGTTAGGTAAATACAAAATGAAGTTAAAATAAACTTAGGCTAATACAAAGTTAAGAGAGAGATCAACAGATAAAAAGATTAAACAGGTTAGAAAAGCAAGACAGAACAAAAACAATAACAAATGCAGTGTAACCAAACAATGGAGAATAAAGAGTAATGTTAACAAGTAAGGTTAAAAACAGAAGCACGGAAGAGAGTGAGAGAGAGACAGCAAAGAGGCAAATGCGAAAATGGGAGAGGGAGAGGAAATGAGAAGCAGTAACAGGAAAGGGTGAGAAGGGAAGAGGAAAACAAAGGAAAGTAACTGAAGGACTTGCAGGCGAACACGTATGCAGGACTGACAAAATAGCAACAGTAAAATAAATCAAGAATAAAAACGAACACACTAACAAAAAATACACACACATACGTTAATTACCTCCTATGCTGTCAAACTCTATGTCTTGATCAGCTGGACGGTGAGAGGAGAAGGTTAATAACACAACACCAAGAATCAAACTTCACCGCCACGCCCTGCGCTCCATCCCTCAAAATGTCGACATGAAGATAATTAAAGAAAATCCATTAAAGATAAAAACGCATGTCATTTTTTCGATAGCTAATTTTCAAACTAATATATTTTACATTTGAATTTACAACTCGATCGTTTTCTTAAATATGGGTTATGTAATAGACTACAAAAAATGGAGGTAATGAAGAAAAAAACACATATACTTAAACCAAATACAGAGTAAATGTTGTAGTAATATACCGTTAAAAGATAAACAACCAGTTATATCAAAGTATACACCCTCCAGCACATCTATACATTTATCGTTCAAGGCCACAGTGTTTGTTTTGATTCTTGTAAACCGTTTTCATTTTGACCTGGAGGCAGCGCGAGTTTTTGAAGTGGTGCTGGTATTAACACGCCTGGAATACACCCACACTACCCAGAAGTGGAGGAGACAAGGGTATTAAGCGGCTGAGAGTACAAAGCAGCGGGAGACTACCAAAACAGCAGCACAGGGAGAAAGAAAGAGAGAACCATGTAAGACAGTGCTGGGAAGGATTTGACGGTATTTTTTTTACTACTTCACCAGTCTCAAGTTGGCTTTGCACACCCTTCCCATCTGTTAGAGCTTTCCATACTGAGTAATTTGAATCCCATATATAGCCCATACAAATTATTTATAATGGCGCCAGCGATTTTTGAAACTGAGAGACTGGTGTAGTTGTAAAATGTTATCGACTTGACTTTGTGTACTTGTAATATTTCACCTCTCTGGCGCAGCAAAGGTGTGACTCTGCTGTGGCCAGGCAGGTGGACTGCTGTGGTGGTGGTGGTGGTGTGTATGTTAGTTAAGGAATTAGTGGCAGTGGCGGGGTTAACCGGGCATTGGTTAGCCGTGGAATGAAGGCTGGCTTCTATTGGTTAGGGGTGGAATGAATTGATTTCTGTTCTCATCGTGTTACAGACGTTTTGGTAAGGATCAGGAAGTCCATCAGATGAGAAAACCAAGTAAATACCTTGGAAATAATATTTTTGGCCTGGCCACCCTACATTATCATACAGGTACCAGGTAAGGAACAGGTGTAATGGATGACTAAAGACTGCTGTTCCTAGTGTTGAAGCTTTACTTCTTTACAGGTCCGTAAAAAGGAAAAGGGATTTTCCGGCCTCATATGGATCAGGGTTCTGGAACACTTACAAGCTGGAGGAATACAGTGGGCCAGAATTCATAACAGCCAGTACCATTATCAGGTGAGGAAGGCTTAGTATCACTTCCTTGCATGTGATTCTGCTGTACTCTCACTGTATTAGTTTACTTGTGTGTTTATAGAGCTGTTTCTGTATGCCTTGTGTAACTTTTGTATTAGAGAGGTGGACAGAATAGGGGTGAGTGAAAGAAGAGGTTGTGCAGCAATGCCATGGTAGGCAGGGAGACATGCAGTTATCAAGATTTATAGAGCCATTAACATGAAATTAATGCTTAACACTTTCCTAAGAAGTACATACTTTACATACTTACCTACCAAACACATTACTGGTTAAGCAAATTCTACTTGATAAGTCATATTATATACTTCTACTTAAAATTGATTCATCTGTAGAAGAAACATGTTTTGCCGTGTCATTCACATTCTTCGTCTCCACATGGGTAATTCAGCACAGACTGTCTCTCTTCATCATGTTCCTGGTCTGCCCAATCCCAAATCTATCATTGATAGCCTAGAACACATTTTAGTATTCATGTACTGGACTGTCTGTCTTGTGTCATGTATCTTATTTCAATGTAAGGCTTTCAGTATTTTAGAAAACATGTATCAGGAAAGCTCTAACAATGTGTATATGGATGATTGTCTTGCTGTGCTGTACTCTCTTGAAACACTTTATTGTGCTCACAAAGTAGTCTTAGTTTCATGTTGCTTGGTAAATCAACAATAATAAACATTTATAAACAGCCCATATACTAGAGCAAGACATCACACAATAGTTACTTTTGGTTGAGCAGGATATAGGTGAGAACTGAGGGACTGTTGCAGGGCCATGAGGGTGTTTGAGCGACACTTCAAGATGACCATGGAGATGACGTCTGACTCACAGCTGCTCTTCTGGACGCTGGTGCTGGAGGAGCGCCGCGCCACCCCCACCACTCGGTCACGGGCCAGACTACCCAGGAAAATTCTTACGCGAACATATAAAGTATGTGTCTGGTAACACCTCTTTGTGAGGCAAGTTACATATTCTACTCAGCTTTACTTGGTCATAATATATTCACATCCCAGAAAAAGAATGTACTTTTATTTTATACCAGGATAATTTATGATTTTAATCATAAATACTTGAAGTAGCTATGATTTGGGAGCAGATTGCTTAATATGAAATCAAACATGTTGCATGCTCAGCTTTACAGTGTGATTGGGATTTGTAATTGGTTCTTTATCTTACCAGTTAAAAGAGCATCAACAAATTGAACATTTGATTTTTGTTTAATGCAGTTTTGTTCTTTTCAGTTTGCTATCAGCAGTGATGATAAACTGTTGTTTTGCAACAAAATAATTGCAGCCCAAATGCAGAGACAACTTTCAAGAGCCTTGTCTTGTAATGGAATGAAGTTTATGAAACTGAGAGGCAGTGACCCACTCAACCTGTTGATGTTGTTCAGACAGTCAAAGAAACAGTCACCAGATCTCATGAAGTTAATGGTAAATATGCAACTTCACACCATTGTTTGTGATTCAGGCATGCCTTTGTAACTTGTACTGCTTGAATCATATCCTGGTAGTGGATAACTTCTTATTTACTTTACACTATGTTGCTTAACATGAGTACATGTTTTCTGCAGCATGAGGAGTACCTATACAGCTTGTTAGAGAAGGTTCAGTACTGTGGCCTAATGAATGGTGAAGACCTTACACAAGAGATGGCAAAAGCAGCAAACACCAAAGTACTTGAGACCATGGGCAGCTGCAGTGATGCTATACCTTGTGTGAAGAGAGTTGACATCTCCCTGAGAAATGTGCCCCCTAAAGAGGTGAGTCACCACACTGCATGCTGCCTGAGGCTCATTCCAGAACATAAAAGATCACTTCAGAAATTAATATATTGTTTGTTTTGTCCATTATGTTTGGTTATTTATTTATTTTTTTATTTTTTGAATAATTACATATCTATTCAATTCTTTCTCTTAGGCTTCATCACTATCCAACTTCCGGTGGTCTCACATTGAGGCCGAGGTGTGTGCCCCATCTGTCTTCCACCTGTACAGAGAGGCTGGGATGCTAAAAGTTATAGACAATGTTCCTGAGTGGTTAAAAATTTTAAGAATCAGTGGTAAGACAGAAGCTGATGCAAGATATGTATGATTTGTATAAATGAATACTAAGCTTTAAGAAACACAAACTAATCTCATTCACTTAAACATGGCCATAATATTTTCCATTAGATTATATATTCTCAGTTTTTATAAGTCAATGTTTTAAGATAAGTTTTTTGTGGATGTCAGTAGAGAATAGATGTGCTGTAAAGGAGGTGATTGTGAAGATTAAACTGGTGTGAGATATTTTGGCAGAGTGATGATGAAATTTTCCATGCAAAAGTACTATACATTATTTGTAATATGCTGAAAAAAAAATCTTGAACTCCTGTCACCTGCTGCAAACCCTCACTTTAGAGTTAGCTGTTGCTATGTTTTCAAATTAGATAAGTTATCAGTACTGTACGTATGTACTACATACTGCACATAAAACAGTTTACATTTCCCACCACACCTTTTGTGTATTCTCGTCATACACATGATGGTATTACCATTCATGCTACATAAAGCAAGCATTCAAATGTCATTCCCCTATAGTGAATCTTGTTGGACAGTCAATGTGAAAGTACAGGAGACATCTGGTTCCTGCAACACAATGGAACAATAAGGATTTGCTGATGGGGTGATCTGATATGTAAATCATCTAATGGTCTTGAGCTCACAGCACTCCCTTTTCCAAAAACATGTAACTAATTGTTGTATAAATTGACTTTAGATAAAAAAAACTTTCTTTTTATATGGAAACAAAATACATTTTTACATTTGGAAGTTAACATCTATACATGATATTGAAAAATGGAAGTGGCATTAGCATTTTAAATTATTCTGTGTTTGTACATAGAATTTGGTATGAGAGTCTTCTATAATGTTGATACTGTTTAAGTTTTTAATTCCATAACAAGAAAAATTAATACATTTTATCTTTTGAAGTAGTACGTAGCTGCTTTTTAAAAACTAAAATAGTGATAACAGTTCCTTTCTTCCACTTCCACCATTGGTTTGCAGTGGTTGCATTCCATGCCTTGCTCAATACGGGACAAGAACATTCCATTTATTTCCCACACAGTTGTACTTTGTCAGTGATGCAGGGATGAAATCACTAAAAGCTTTGATTATTGCTGGAAAATTAAATCCTCACATAATGCAGTATTTCTTTTATCTAAAACTGTACATACAATATACATTGATTCTGAAATGTATCAGCATGTTTTTCTATTATTACTCACTGTCTTTTTTAGACCAAAGTATGTATGCATAATGTAAGACAGTGTTCTTGCTGCATGTTTGTGACATTCTCATCTTATTTCAAAGTTCAGCTGCAGGAGACAAAGTTCTTTTAGAGCTCTCTGTTACATGAGTGGGTCTTTTATTTTACATTGCCATGTGTCTATCCAGATTTGTAAGTCCTAAAAACCTACTGGGCACACACACACACACACACACACACACACACACACACCATAACAATTCAAACAAAGCTAAAACACATTATACCTAACTTTGAACACATCGGTGTGGCCTTGTGATGACAGTCCTGGCCAAAGCTAGCTAGCTAGTGCTCTCTCTCTCTCTCTCTCTCTCTCTCTCTCTCTCTCTCTCTCTCTCTCTCTCTCTCTCTCTCTCTCTCTCTCTCTCATTTATTTGCACACTACATCAAATTCTTATTTTGTTATTGTAGGTTTGCAATAATGTACATGGATAGGTGTGAAATAGTGAATTGTGCAGATACTTTGTCAACTGTTCAAATGACATATCTTCTTGTTGACGTTAATCCATTTCATATGTAATACAGGAGACCTTGACTTTTACATTACTTTTTAGAATAATGAATTATTACATTCTAATTTGTGTAATAAAATATAAAATTAAATACATTTAGTAATTTACTTCAGTTAAAAATCTTACAAAACAAGAACTTTTTTATGGAATAAAGGAGTCTGGCAAAGGGCAAAACAAAAGCTGGTTTAAAGAAAAAGGCCCACTGAGGTGTCGGTCCCCAAAAAGTTGTATACAAGATTTGATTTTTTTTCTTTCTTTAATTTTTTTTTTTTTTTTTTTATTTTTTTTTTATATTTTTTTTTTTTATGAAAAATGTATGTATAGTTAGGAGCATGTAGTATAGTGTGAAGGAAGAGAGTTGTCATTAGAGGGCAGGCTCTAATTGCTCCCTTGTATTGTGAGACAAAGGAAAATGTTCAACAAGGTCACAGCAGCTGGCCTGAACCCCTGTGGGCGATGGGTGGGTGGTGATCACCACCACTCATCTTGCACTTTGATATTATGCGTTATATTTTTCTCCTCCAAATGAGTCAGAACGTGTCCTGAGTACTTTTAACGTTACATTATTGTATCTTTTTTCATCAGTTCAGAGACTACCCCATTAACTTGACCTCCATAGACCCTTCCTAATGTCAACAAAAATCATCTAATCACACTCAAAACTCATGGTAAAAATGTGTCCCAGTAGTGAAAGGGTTAAGCTATGGTTAGTTCCCTTCTCAATCTAACCTGGTGAATACTTGATGGCCAGCAGTGGTGGTGCGGCAAGCTGCTGCAGGTGTCTCTGGTGAGCCTCTGTTAGGGCCTAAGGACACCACCCACCATCTCCTCGGCTCTCTCACATGCCAACTCCCGGACGTCGCACAGCAGGAGGTGGTGGTGGTGGTGGACAACACAGGCTGCACCTCTTCAGCCTCTATCTTGCCTCCAATAGCAGCCATGGCGAAGATGAAAGGAGGTTTTTCCTCTTTCACCTCGGATAATGTGACTACTTGGACCGAGGAGCGAAGCGTGGAGTGAAACAGAGAAACAGACAGAACCTACTTCACTCACTCACTCACTCACTCACCAGATCTGTTTTCAAAGACCACACAAATCACCACAGGCGTCCTCAAGAGTGTTTTTCGTGGTGTTAGGAAAAAATGATGTCAATCTGTCACTTGATACATAACGAGAAGGTAAAAAGGCTGTACTACACTCTATAGAGAGTTCACAGCATCCCCTAAACCAGTGGCAGTTAGAACATAAAAAAGGCAAAATGTTTAGAAAGGAATGAAGATTGAATGAATTGAAAGTGTGTGGGGTGATAGGCATTGCGCAGCACTCTAAGAACTACGTATTTGTGTTTGTAGAATAATTGGCAGGGACAGTGTTGATTTATTGGAGGTCATTGATGGGAAGATGAACGATGACCAAAATTCAGAGTCAGGTTGAGTGGCTGTCAAGGGCTCATTCCTCAGTGTCTGATAGTGGCCCCTCAATAGTGCCTACCGCGCCCTCAGACATTTTCCTTATCGCTCCTAAGGAAAACATATTTATTTATTTATTTATTTTTTCTTTTTACTGATAACATTGTCGCACTCCAATCTAGTTTACCTGATTAAATTATTGTGGCATACGAAATTGCTCCCCATTAAAGTGCTTGCACTTACACGAAAAATATTATAGTGAATATATAACGAAGATCTTCTAGTGGCGTTGTCTGAAATAAAAAACAACATAACAAAGGACACACACACACACACACACACGAATACTTTAATAATCATGTGGCAGTGAATTTTGTATGTGGCTGCTGGTGATGCAATGAATACCAACCATTAGCAGAGTCATTGTTTGCGTGGTTTGATGGAGGAGATTAATTTTACATTATTTAGCTACGTTTCAATATCCCCCATCCCCCCAAAAAGAAATATCGATGTCAGAGAGGAAAAAAACAAAATAAACCGACCAATAAGATAAAGATGAGATAAAAAGGAAAAAAAGAAGAGGTGGAGACACAAGATCACAATCCTGTAAAAAAAGAAAAAGAAAAATAACGAGGTTGCCGTACCGTAAATCAAAAGGAAGTAAAAAAAAAAAAGAAAAAAAGATACGATGGTTACATCAAGAGGGAAGTGTGGTGAGGCTTATATACTTCCCTGGTTAGACTTCAAGGGCTGCCCCGGTGGTGACAAGGCCATGCTAACCCTCACAAACACCGCACACCAAGGAACATGACTCTTACCTCAAGAAAAATCACATTGGCTGTTGAGTTTTGCTACATAAATATAGAAGTGCATGTAAATTTAATGATCTTGTTATTTGCTTTTTTTTTTTTTTTTTTTTTTGTGTGTGTGTGTGTGTGTGTGTGTGTGTGTGTGTGTGTGTGTGTGTGTGTGTGTGTGTTTCTTGACAATAAAAAAGCAAGAAGTACTGAACAGATGCTAAAGAAATATAGAAATGCGTGTAAATGTTCTTATTTACTTTTTTTAGTGGGTATTTGATAATGGAAAGTAAAGAGTACTGGACAAATATTATAGAAATACAGAAATGCGTGTAAATGTCATGTTCTTATTCACATACTTTTATTTATTGGGTATTTGACAATGAGAAGGCAAAAGAAGTACTGGATAAAATGGGAAGAGTATGTATATTCAAGAAATGTTCAGGGATGAGAGGGCAGAGGAGTCAGAACTTGGAGTGAAAAATGCCTAGACTTAATATTACGGGAAATGAAGTGAAGGATGAAAGGAGAAGCAGTGGATGAAGATAGAGTGGTAATAGAGATGCTTGTATCTATCTTTTTTATCTATCTATCTTTATGTTTATATGTCTCGCTATCTATTAATTTATCTATTCTATCATCATCACCTTCTGGAGTCCTCTCTGAGTTAAGGTGTTGAAAAAAATAACAGAAGAATGAAATTAAAAGCTACGTATGTACTATCTTTTGTATTCATCTATCTTCTTGTCTATCTATCATTCTATCTATCTATTTATCAATCAATCAATCTATCTATCTATCTATCTATCTATCTGTCTATCTATCTATCTATTTACTATCTACGTATCTATCTATCTATATGTTTATCTATCTCATTCTATCAGTATCACATCCTCGAATTCTCATTTAAATGTTGAAGAAATGAACAGAAGAATGAAAACAACCAATGAATGAAATCAACATAAATACGAGAAGAAGAATTAATTTGGCGATAATCCCGACCAAAAAGAATTGCTTAGGAAAAATAAACACGTCCTACTTCCATTTTCTTCCTATTTTTTTTTTTTTTTCATATATATACGTACGTGCATGGGTTTTATAAGTAGAGTGTTGCTTGGTCTACGTGCAATGCTGTGGGACGAACGCGCGCGCGCACACACACACACGCACACACAATAATACTGATAACCGACCTCCCACTTCCTTCCCCCCTCCCCCCCCCCTCTCTCTCTCTCTCTCTCTCTCTCTCTCTCTCTCTCTTATGTGGTTAGGGAAATTGTGTCAGTAATTTCAGATAACACACAAAATCCCCATATTTTTTTTTCTTTTTCTTTATCTTATTTTCATCATCATCACATCATCATCATCATCATCATCATCATCATCACCATCATCATCATCTTCATCATCATTATTATTATTATTATTATTATTATTATTATTATTATTATTATTATTATTATTATTATTATTATCATTATTATTACCATTATCCTCCTCCTCCTCCTCCTCCTCCTCCTCCTCCTGCTCATCATCATCATCGTCATTAGTACTATTATTATTATCACTACTACTACTACTACAACTACTACTACTACTACTACTACTACGACTACTACTACTACTTCCTCCTCCTCCTCCTCCTCTTCTTCTTCTTCTTCTTCTTCTTCTTCTTCTTCTTCTTCTTCTTCTTCTTCTTCTTCTTCTTCTTCTTCTACTCTTATTGTTATTACTGGTATCATTATAATCCATGAAAGAGACACAAAGGCAAACTCTATATTAAAGCACAATTTCCTCATAAGAAAAACTAAATAGATAACAATGAATAGACCAGTTAATGTATAAAAAGAACACATTTACACTGTCACGCAATAAAATATGAACCGCAGAGAGAGAGAGAGAGAGAGAGAGAGAGAGAGAGAGAGAGAGAGAGAGGGGGGGAGGGGGGGGGACAACAAAACAGCAAACCGCTAATATGACAATGATAACGTTTTCTTTTTGCTTACCTCACAGTCCTTACGAGAACACACACCGTGGTTCATAAAATCGAGTACAGTTTAAAACCTTGAATTACCTTCACTTTATATATTTCCAGTTCTCTCTGTCTTTCTTATTATTTTCAGTTTGTCATTTATTTTCCTTTTTTTAATCACTTGTTTAAGTTTCTAGTGGGGTTGAGAGAGAGAGGGGGTGAAGGTGGGGGGGAGAAACTACATCAGATGCCAAAGTTACTGAAGTGGCCAAATGGATGAAGTTTTGCTTTGTTGAGTTGTGGATAGAGGGCAGCAGCAGTGGAGGGTAATGGAGGGGAGGGGGACCCCCGACAAATATCTCTTCTATTCGCCACATTCAAGCGTAACGAATGTGTGTATGTATCATTGTATTTATCAGTAAGTTGATGTATGACGAAAAATACAAGAAAACGAGAGTAAAAAATGACGCAAAACAACATAGCCATCCCTTAAAAAATAGAGAATGGGTTCCGTTTTCTAATTTTAATGAGCCTATTGGCCACTATAGGCCTCAAAAGTAGAAGTCGACTCCTTCCACCTTCCTATAAATTCTTGACAACACACACTCACACAAAGATCAAGAACAAACACTCGTCAGTTTCAGCTTAATGTATAGATAGAATAGAGAGGAGTTAGCGGCAGCAGAAGCAGCCAGCAGAATGAATGAGAAGAATGAATGCAGGAGTAAATGTGAGAGAAGTATAATGGAAGAAGAAAAGTGTGGCTGTGCCGAGCATAATGAATGTATGATATGGATGTGGATGTGGATGTGGATGTGATTCCTTGCAATGAAAGGGAGATAGTAGATTGACAGGCTATAGAAGTGGTGGGGGGGGGGGCAGCGGAACAGTAGCAGAGTGGATAGGATGCATGGCACTGAATGCACCGAGGCACACAGCAGTAGAATCCCTGAGAGGTGACAGGTTGGAGTGCTTTAAGGGAAAAGTTGTGCAGTCTGGCTGTCGTGTACTACTACTATTACGTCCTCGCGCGTGTGTCACCTCCCATATAATAGGTTGAGGGGAGGCAGGAATGAGTGCCACATCCCCACACGCATTGTATAAGAGAGTAAAGGGACTGACTGACTGGCTGACTGGTGTATCCTGCTGGGTCTACATCTATCCACTTTGATGTCTTCTTGGCCTCACTCCCCCCTCCTCCCCCCCCCCCTCTTCTCTCTCTCTCTCTCTCTCTCTCTCTCTCTCTCTCTCTCTCTCTGAGCTTCATAGATATCCCATTACGCAGGATGAATATGAAAAATGCATACCAGTAACAAGGGGTTGTTAATTAACATGGGCCGCCACCCTACATAGTTAACCAGTGGGCGGAATTCTCGCCAGAAATTTGTGGTGGTGGAGTTGTACAGCCATGGATGGCCCTCACTGCGACCACTGATGAGCCAGCCCACCACGTACTACTACTCTTTGACTACATGAACAGCCTGCTGGTAAATTAGGTAGAGGCGCCACGTTTTAAAAGCGAAGACTCCGTATTAACTGAGATTCTTAAATATGTCACTTTTCTTAAACGAATTTCTAAGCATAAACAAATTTCTCGTCTTAAAATCCGGGTTTGATTTCTATCTGTATACATGGAATTTACCGACCTTCATACGTATATGTTTTTCTTCTTACGGTAGCTTTATTTAACTCCTTCTGTACTGGAACACATTTTTTCCCATGAGTTTTGTGTGTGACTGTACGATTGTCTTGGCATTAGGAGGGGTGTATGGAGGTCAGAAGATAAATGGCAAGAGTGTGTACTATTTTAATCCCACACATGAGTTTATGAAGCTATATAAAATTGACAAATAATAAGCAAAATAAATATAAAAAACGTGTTCCGGTACTGAAGGGGTTAAGACTTTAGAACCAATGAACCCCACACAAGCCATTTTTTTTATGTGAGAGGGAAAAACTGACCAAGGGCAACAGAAACGCCCCCCCAAAAAAGCCCACTGAGATGCCAGTCCCCGAAAAGTGTCAAGAGAGTTAGCCAAAAGAATGGGAATGGAATGGCAGAAGCAGGCAAGGAGTTTGAGTTTACAGTGACACATTCTTTCTCTGTAAGTTCATTGCTTAATTTCTCCTCGATATCCTGAAATTTTTTATGATTATATATTTTCATTATTATCATTATTTTTTTTTATATAGTTTTAGAATCTCTGGGATACAAAATAAGTTCCAGTACATCAGTTCGTATTAACAGAGATTCTTAAGTATGTAATTTTTCCTAGACGAGTCTCTGGTCTTAAAATGTATCTTAACCTCCCAAAATCGGTCTTATACTTCAACCATTATCTCATCAACAGTAAATTTGAAGCTGCTGATGAAATAATGGCTAAAGTACAACACCAATTTCAAGAGGTGGAGATGGATTTCAATACTAGAAACTCGCCTAAGATAAAAGTTACACACATAAGAATTTCCGTCAATACAGGGCCCAGTACATTAGTTTCAGTGTTTCTCATCAACCAGATTCCAGGGACAGGGCCGATGGCGAGGTATCACTGCGCCTTTGTACGATAATTACCAGGTGTTTAGGGAACTCTCCACCCTGGTCTGCCTTGAACAATGAGGAGGTTTGGGTACGCGTGAGTCCCTAAGAACCTTTCCAACCACGCGCAACGTCCTTTTTCTTATTCAGTTCCATTTTTCTTTTGTTTTTTTGTTTTGTTTTTGTTTTGATGTCTGATTACCATAGTTTTCTGCCATCTTGCTGTTGTTGTTGTTGTTGGTGGTGGTGGTGGTATGGTTGTTGTTGTTGTTGTTGTTGTTGTTGTTGTTGTTGTTGTTGTTGTTGTTGTTGTTGTTGTTGTTGTTGTTATTATTGTTGTTGTTGTTTTTGTTGTTGTTGTTCGTCTTCTTCCTCCACTACCACCACCACCACCACCTCCTCATCTTCCTTCTGCTTTGCTGTCCTGTCTCTGCTACTGATGGTTAGTAAGTAGTCTTAAACGGCCTAGTAAGGACCTCAGGGTCTGTTGCTGTTTGTCCTCCTTTGTATTCATCCTTCTCCTCCTTCTCCTCCTCCTCCTCCTCCTATATGTGCTCTCCTACAAAGCTTCCTCCTCCTCCTCCTCCTCCTCCCCCCTCCTCTCTTCCTCCTCCCCCTCTCCCTCCTCTCCTCCTCTCTCCTCCTCCTCCTCCTCCTCCTCTTCCTTCTATAAGCACTACCATCACCACCCTATTATTATCACCGCAGTTAATACTACCCTATAGAGCTTAGCGGCCACTATCATTACTAACAGCGCCGCCACTACCGCCGCCTCTAAGTAAACACTCCCTCACACTCCCTCACACTCCCTCCCTCCCTCCCTCCCCTGTGTTCTTCAGCATACCATTCACCACTCACTCCAAGGACACTTACTGGTGACCCTCCTTCCTAAACGGTTAGTGTCGAGAGATTATTTCCTTTCCCTTGTTCATTGTGTTCTCTTCCCCTATTTCTC
>CM035179.1:17815477-17831007 GCA_020233015.1 Callinectes sapidus
AGAGAGAGAGAGAGAGAGAGAGAGAGAGAGAGAGAGAGAGAGAGAGAGAGAAAGGAATGGGTAAAATGTGTGTGTGTGTGTGTGTGTGTGTGTGTGTGTGTGTGTGTGTGTGTGTGTGTGTGTGTGTGTGTGTGTAGAGTATCATTCATGCCTCTTCTTTATTTATTTATTTATTTATTTTTCCTTATCTCTCCTATGATGATGATGATGATGGTGGTGGTGGTGGTGGTGGTGGTGGTGGTGGTGGTGGTGGTGGTGGAAAAATAATTAAATGAAGCCACAATTTCAGCTCCACGCGATGAATAACCTCACCGGAACAGTAACAGATGCCGTCACTCTACGATGAAGCTTCTGAACTCAGTTAAAGTTGAGCGGTACAAAGAAAATGAATACTACAATAGTTACCCTTTAAATATTTTGTTTTCTTTGATTTTCTTGGTTTTCTTTGTACTATTTTTGTATGGTATACTTAACTAATTCTTGAGTATATTTTGCATTCAGTGTTAAGCAAAGCGAGGATACACGGATTAGTTTAAAGCTGAGAGTGAAGAGAAAGAAGAGAATCATAAATGTATCTTCACAAACACTGAATACCAGAACAAACAAATAGATGTGTTTGTCGTTGAAAAGATAATAATAACTACAAACTAATAAACATAAGATACATTCAATAAAGCCACCTTGTGAACTGAACATCCAAACATATACACCAAAATTTTAAAAAGCAACGAAAGAATAAGGTTTGGGCTCAGAAATGCTTTACTCTCTTACCACAACGATTTTGCAAGACCACAGAGATGACTAACGTGGTTTCAAAGAGTGTTCTTCCAGTTAACAATGTAGAAATCATGTCACTCTGCCTCTAGAATCATCAAAACCACCATTTAAAACTCACGTAAATTTAAATACAGTCTTTTGAAATAGTGGAGGTGAAGCACAAAAGTAGTTAAGAATACGAGACAGAAAATCCAAATGGTTACCTATGAAAATAACAAAAATAAATAAATAAATGAAATAAAAAATAAGATGTCAGCAGTACTCACCCTAAAATTGCCTGTAGGAGACGCAGGAGGAGGAGCCTCTGTGGGGGAGTGCAGGAGGACAAGGGACCGTCTGTTGAGGTTGAGCTGGCCCGGCATGGCTGAGGCGTCCCTTCTTTCACAATGTGGCGAATAAAAGACGTGTTCCTTTACTGCGCCGCACACACACACACACACACACACACACACACACACACACACACACACACACACACACACACAGTATATAATCTTTCTTGGCTTATTTATATTTTCGTTTGCCTTGGTATTTCAACACTGAGCACTGTACGATAATAGCGGTCACTGTGATGCCCAGAAACACAATGCGAGTCACTGCAACACACGGGAACATTGAAACGAGTCACTGTAACACATGAAAACACTAAAGCCAGTCCCTGCAACATATAAAAGCACTAAATCAGTCACTGCAACACACAAAAAACATTAAAGAAGTCACTCCAACACACGGAAACACAATGCGAGTCACTGCAACACACGGGAAAAATTTAAATGAGTCACTGAAACACATGGAAACACTAAAGCCGGTCACTGGAACATACAAAAGCACTAAATCAGTCACTGCAACACACAGAAACACTACAGAAGTCACTGCAACACACGGGAACACTAAATCAAATCTCTGCAACACATGGAAACTCAAATGCAGTCACAGCAACAACTAGAAACCTTAAATCAGCCACACGAACACGTAGAAACACACTGCAACACTCAAGAAACACAAACACAGTCACTGCAACACTCACATACACCATATTCATGAAACCAACACTTGAACACACACTGACTATCACAACAATACCCAAAAGGCATGAAATGAACCACTGCAACACACCGAAACACAAGCACAGTTAGCAACACACTAGCTCATGTCCCACGTTTCAGTTCACTGGTCCTGGAGCACCCCGCCGCCCATCTTAAGGCTCCACAGGTGACCAGGCAACAAACTCGGACAATTAACGATAAGGGAAAGGAAGCGAAGCGATAGAATGGTTTGTTTACATCCTGCCGACCGCCGCGGAGGAGGTCAACACTGTCAACACACCCTAACGCAACACACAAGCAACACAGTGACGCCTACCAGTGGCATCAGCGAGTCCGCCACTTGTCTATGCTCCCACAAGGCACTGGCAGGCACTCACGGGGATTATAGGCGGACGAGCAGGGAGGACAGGCCATGCGGGTCCCCTCTTGCTATGAACTCCCGGCAGGGCTGACTGACCTGCTCCGGATGTTATGATTTAGGCTTCGTCCGTCACTACTTCGCTCCCGTTCATGTTCCCCGGGCCACGCTGTCGTATTAGGGAATCCTCCGAGGTTGTGTGCGTGAGGTGTGGTCCCACGGGAGGCGGAGGGCGCAGCTGGTGTTGGCAGGTGGTGTGTTGTAATGGAAGGTCGCCGTGCGGGTCTCGATGTGCGCAATGACCCTAAATTGATCCGCCAATTGTCAACACTGGGAACAAACATTCTCACCCGATTTGCTCTCTCTCTCTCTCTCTCTCTCTCTCTCTCTCTCTCTCTCTCTCTCTCTCTCTCTCTCTCTCTCTCTCTCTCTCTCTCTCTCTCTCTCATCTTCCAAGCTCTTGTATGTTTTGTATCCTATATTCTACAAAGTGTTCGTGTCTTAGTGATGGTAAAATGGTGTCTAATCTTGAGAAAACGGACGCAGCTGCAGCGCTCCCATCATGCATTGCGTCACCGCCAACTGTTTTTATGAGCGGCATTAAGGAAAACTAGCGCGGTCTGCTGAGAGGGAGGGAAAAGGTTCACACAAGGGAAAAAATGCAACTTCTCTGTTCTGATAGGATTATTTAAGCATCACACTGGTTAGCTCAAGTCTCAAGGTCGCTCAAAAATAGTCACGGAGAGAATTTTTGTTTGTGTTTCTCTTTTTGGTGTGTGTAATGTTGGTGACTATTTAGATAATGTTTGTTGGTTGGAGTATGCATGCAACATTCCCACGACACTGCATATAATTCCTATCATAGTCGTTATACTCTAACCTGGTTTCTTATTGTGCGTGCGCTTGCTTTTACAGTTGATCTTTCACTCTTGCCACGTCTCCACAGCTCACCGGCCCGTTCTCCCAAAAAGTACTTCCTCATGGTATTTATTGTACTGCCTTACATTGGCTGTGGCGAGCTTGCAGTAGAATTGTGTCGAGGCGTCAGGAATGATGGAGGATGAAGTAAGTAATATGGAGGTACCTGCGACTCTGCACTTCTGCCCACATATATGCCAAGTTTAGGGTGATGGAAACCCTTATACAAAAAACACCGCTCGATTCTTATCTCAACGATGATGTGGAACAAAATTTAGAATGATTTCGAAAACAATTTAAGAAATGCACCGATTTAGGTACAAACAGAGAGAAAGAAAGACAGACACAAGATAAGGAGGTGAAGCGGGATTGGAGAAAGAGGGAGAGCCCGTGATGTGACAATGGTGGGGACAATCTCACGCAAACTGAAGGTCACACATAGGCTGCCAGTTTAGATTGCACCAACCATAACTTATATACTGATCCCACGAACCTAACCTCAAAGTAACACCATTTAACCAGCACCACAAATCTCACCCACCGTAATACCTACCACTCGCCACCACAACACCACAACACCCCAAACACATACTCCTCTCACCCTTACCTCTTCTCACCTCACTTCCTCAGGACCACCACCGGAGCTCACCTCACCCTGGAGAGACGAATGCAGGGTGACAGGGCGGTAAGACACACTCATGGGCAAGGAGGGACGAGGATGAAGAATGATTAAAAGGAGTGTTGACTTTCCCCGCCCTCCTCACTCCTTCACTGTTACAACGTCACAAGCAGACCGCACTCAATCCACGAACCCTTTGACCTGTCTCTGAATTCTTTCATAGTAATAGTGTTTTTTTATGTGGTTATTTATTTATTATTTTCATTAGTGTGGCTTTTTTAATCGTTCTTTGGTTTATTTTGATATGGGTTTATCCCCCCCCCCCTCTCTCTCTCTCTCTCTCTCTCTCAGGTTTTGTTTACAGGCATGACGTCATCAGGATGGGCGGGAAGAGACGACCCGGCGGTGGGGCGTGAGAACCTTGTTAAATGCTTCAATTAGCTCACTTACTCGGCATGTCTCCTTGTATTACGTTACATGACTGTGGTGCCTCTAATTCATCGCAATGGTAAGACAAGGACGCTTTGATCAATGTACTACTCTACACTCACTTACGGTGGTGGGCCTTTCTGGAACCTATAGTAATAATGATGATGATAATAATAATAATAATAATAATAATAATAATAATAATAATAATAATAATAATAATAATAATAATAATAATAATAATAATGATAATACAACAACAACAACAACAACAACAACAACAACAACAACAACAACAACAACAACAACAACAACAACAACAATGATAATAATATGAATAATAATTGCTATTATAAATAAATGAGTAAACAAATAAATAAATGAATAAATAAATAAACAGATAATCACTAATAATAACAATAAAGAAATCAGGAAAATAAAAGTACTCATGTCATTTGTTTTTTCTGATATTTTACTAGTCTACTTGTACCGGTGGAATGACAGCCTCGCTAGGAGTGTCTGTCAAGTCAGACTATTACAATATGGTGACGGCAAACACCTTCAGGAGAACACCCGGGAGGCACTTCTGGAGGCAATTTTTTCCTTTTTTTTTTTTTTTTAATGTAAGAAGAGGGGAAAATTGATCAAGGGCAACATAAGACAATAAAAAAAGGCCACTGATTTGCCAGCTCCCTTACAGGTTTACCGGCTTAGCTCATAATATATTTGTACAATAACAGTAGAACTCATGCATTACTAAGGTCACTCTAAAACAGTGATTCTCAACTGTGGAACTCTCTACCCGCTTCTGTATTTCCATCTTCCTATGATCTGAACCCATTTAACCCCTTCAGTGCCGGAAAACTTTTTACCGTGAGTTTTAGGTATGATTAGATGATTTTATTGACATTAGCAGGGGTCTATGGAGGTCAGAAGATTAATGGCCAGAGTCTGTACTGTTTTAATCCCCACATAAGTTTCTGAGGTTGTATAAAATCCACAAAAAATAAGCAGAATGAATATAAAAAACGCATCCCAGTACTGAAGGGGTTAGTTTTAAAACCTCTCTTACCTTATCCCCTTAAGAAACTTCACTACGTCTACCATCAAAGGGATAAAGTAATGGAGAGTTTTAGACAGAAATTTGAGGTATAACACTGAAGGTCACTTATACAAGGCTGGTTATGGTTTTAGATAAGATTAACCCCCTTCAGTACTGTGATGCATTTCTTACCATTAGTTTTGGGTGTGATTCGATCATTCCTTTGACATTAGCTAGGGTTTGTGGAAGTCAGAAGATTAGTGGTCAGAGTCTTCGCTATTTTAATCCCCCCACAAGTTTCTGAAGCTGTAAAAAATCACCCAATAGTAAACAGAATGAATGTAACGCGTCTCAGTACTGAAGGTGTTAAGTAAAAAATTCACTTGTCTTGATTTTCTTCTTTGTCACTCCAGTAAGTTTTAAAGGAGTACACAACAGGAAAAAAAAAGATATTGAGAACCACTGATTTAAAGCGAGGAAACAACGCTCTCTCTCTCTCTCTCTCTCTCTCTCTCTCTCTCTCTCTCTCTCTCCTCTCTCTCTCGCCTCCTCTCTCTCGCCCCTCTCCCAACGCTCTCTCTCTCTCTCTCTCTCTCTCTCTCTCTCTCTCTCTCTCTCTCTCTCTCTCTCTCTCTCTCTCTCTCATTCACAACATCCACACCAATACTCGATGCTACACAAAGAATTCTATCAAATAACAACTCAAAACTACGCACTAAATGGACGGTCCCGAGAAAAAACACAAGCTATAAAAAAATAAAATAATAAAAAAGATGCATTTCGTGTCGATGTGTCAGTTAATACCAGAACGAAACACACCAAAACAAACGAATGAAGGACGGAAGAGGGGACGGAAAGTGGAGACTCCTATGAAGTGACAGTCGCTTCCCGCATCAAACATTGCAACGTAATAGGAATACTGTAAGGTAGGTGTCGTGGAGGAGGAGGAGGACGGAATAATTGATGGATAAGAATGCTAGGTTTTCTTTCCTATTTTATGAGGAAGACTACCAAAAAGAAAGGAAAGGAAAAGAGGAGGAGGAGGAGGAAGAGGAGGAGGAGGAGGAGGAAGAGGAGGAGGAGGAGGAGGAGGAGGAGGAGGAGGAGGACTGAATAATTGATGAATACGACCGCTAGGTTTTCTTTCTTACTTAACAATAAGACCACCAAAAAAGAAAGAAAAGGAAAGAAAAGGAAAGGAAAGGAGAACAGGCGACATGATGCTATGAACAACACGTTTTCTCTCATGATTAACAAGGGAGACTAAAGAAGAATGAAAGAAAAGAAAGAAAGAAAGAAAACAGCCAACAGCCTCGTTTTCTTACTCTCTACAGAAAACGGGAGACACGGAACAGAAACATGGGATAACTTAATACCACTGGTCTGAGAGGCTTGAGGTTCACTGAGGTATCGTTCAGATGATATAAGGGCCCGTATTTTAAAACACTTTGCTCTCCCTCTTTCTCACCACTACTTTCCAAAAACTCTATTAAAAGATACTGGTGTTTTTAGGGTTAATTTTATGGTTCTGATAACGGATTGGCAAGATTTCTGGTTTATTAAAAGGAGGAACTGTCTTGTCTGCCGCTAGTCGTCTCTGTGGACTTGGAAAATGGTCGTGGTGAGAGAGCAACGCGTATTTAAATGTTGACTTAAGTTGTTATGATGAGATAAGACCGCTCGCCACTGGTTCAGGAGGTGGATGGGTAGGGTGGCGGGGGTTAACTGTCGTGGTGAGAGAGCAGGGCGTTTCTGAATATGTAAGTTGTTATAATGAGATAAGATTACTCGCCACTGGTTCAGAGAGATGGGTGGGTGGGTGGGTGGGGTGGGTGAGGTTGGGGTGGGTTAGGGAGTTAGTCGTTCATCACTTTGCCCACCATGTCGTTGAGTCGCGCCACCACCTGAGGCTTCACTTCCTGCAGAATCTCACGGCCGTTTTCGTTAATGAAGAGATTAGCGGCGCGTCCTGAAACGAAGGGGGTGACTGTTACTCTCTCTCTCTCTCTCTCTCTCTCTCTCTGACCCCGCACACGTAGAAATACAGAAAAATGAAGAAATACTGCAGGAAAAATGTGTGGCGTGTCATTTCTTCTTTTGCAAGTTTGTATTTCCTCTCAGTGTCACGTGTAGAAAGAGAAGCACAATACACAAGAAAGAGCGTCACAGAGAACTAACACTGGAAAATAGTAATGGTGAGAGAGAGCAAAGCAGCAGGAACAAAGTAAATAAAGCTATAGAAGAAGAAACACAATACAGAAGAAAGAGTGTAATAGAGAACTAACACTGGAAAATAGTAATGGTGAGAGAGAGAGCAAAGCAGCAGGAACAAAGTAAATAAAGCTATAGAAAAAGAAACACAATACAGAAGAAAGAGTGTAATAGAGAACCAGCACTGGAAAATAGCAATGGTGAGAGAGAGCAAAGCGTTTCTGAATACATAAGATACCCGATACCAACATCCTCCTGAACACTGGCCGAAGGAAATATGGAAATACCCACCAAGGATGTCGTCGCCATTGAAGAGGTCACTGAGATGCATTCTGAGCTGCTCAATGGTAAAGTCGATGTCTGTATTGGAGATTCGAAGCCTCTCTGTGCCGTCCGCTTGTGTCTCGACGCTCATCACGCTGGTTCCTGTCGCGTCCACTCCTCCTGCGGGGCAAAGGATGGTGGTGAGGGTACTGGTGGTGGTGGTGGTGGTGTTATGAAAGGTGTGTTTAGTGATGACTGTGGTGGAAGATGCTTTGTTGTTGTTTTTGGTGAGGGTGTTGGTGGTGGTGTAATGAAAGGTGTGTTTAGTGATAACTGTGGTGTAAGTGGTTTTGTTGTTGTTTTTGGTGGTGGTGGTGGTGAGGGTAGTGGTGGTGGTGGTACTGTCCATCGTATTTAATGCAAGAGTTAAGTAGTGTTTTCATTCTCTTATTACTCTTGTTGTTGTTGTTGTTGTTGTTGTTGTTGTTGTTGTTGTTGTTGTTGTTATTATTATTTTTCTTGTCATAAATGTTTGTTGTTGTTATTGTGATTATTATTGTCATTAGTGTTATATTCTTATCACAACAATCCTTATAGTTAATGCTCTCTCTCTTCGCTCTCTCTCTCTCTCTCTCTCTCTCTCTCTCTCTCTCTCTCTCTCTCTCTCTCTCTCTCTCTCTCTCTCTCTCTCTCTCTCACACACACACTTACTGAAGTTGGCCCAAAACTCTCCTGATCCTCGAGCTGGGAAGAGGAAGATCTGCCCATCAAGAACATAGAAGCCAGTGATCGCCATCTCGGGGATGTAGAGGGCCACCGTCAGCTCACGCAGCACTGGGTCGGCGCTGGGGGAGGCGGTGGCGGCGGGGAGGCAGACGGAGGAGAGAGGGGAAAAAGAGATCTATTAGTTTCGTGGAAGAACAGATTGAGGCAGGACATTGAGGAGAGGCAGCTGGACGAAGAGTAAGTGGTGAAGTGCAATTGGTGGAAATGGTTAACGAGAAGACTCTATATGGAAATGGTAAACGCTAACAGAAGTAGACGAGGTTTAGTGATTTGAAGCAGGTATACTGAACCATTTCCACATTGCACCTCCACTAACTTCAAAAGGCTCTAACTGTACTTGCATGTGTTTCTTATGTGTGTGTACTTCTTTTTTTTTTTTCTTTTTTTTTTTTTTTCTTTTCTGTTCTAGTGAGGGATTGACAAGGTTAGTGTCGTGACATGAGGGTGAGGCAGGTATACGGAGTCATTTCCACACTGCACCTCCACTAATTTCAAAAGGCTCTAACTGTACTTACATAAATTTCTTACATGTTTTTTTTTTCTAGTGAGGGATTAGCAAGGTTAGTTTCGTGACTTGAGGGCGAGGCAGATATACTAAACCACTTCCACACTGCACCTCCACTAATTTCAAAAGGCTTCACCTCTATTTTCGTGTGTTTCTTTTTTTTTTTCTCTCTTTTTTTTTCCTAGAGAGAGAATAGCAAGGTTAACTTCGTGAGTTCAGGGCGAGGCAGGAGACAAGAATACTGAACCACTTTCACACTACACCTCCACTAACTTCTAAAGGCTCTAGCTGTATTTACACTTCTCTTAACCCCTTCAGTACTGGGACGCATTTTTACCTTCAGTTTTGGGTACGACTAGATGATTTTATTGGAGGTCAGAAGATTATTGACCAGTTTTTTCACTATTCTAATCCCCACATAAGTTTCCAAAGCTGTTTTAAATCGTCAAATAACAGGAACAGAAATGAAAATGCGTCATAGTACTGAAAAGGTTAAGTTATTTTCTTTTGTGCTTCTAGTGACGAGTTAGCATTACATTATCAACACGAGAAACAGTCTTGAGAACCGAGTAATTGTCTCTGTGGCCTTTGAAAACAGTCGTGGTGAGAGCGGAGTGTTTCTCAGTACGGACCTTGGTTGTTACAGGAGTGTGATATATATTATTGTTATTATCATTTCTTTTTACCGTGAAGGAAAAAAAAAGAACGGAAAAAATAGAGAGATTTCAAGACATTTCAAGAGGGAGGGAAAACGAGAAATCTCAAGAGGGAGGTTTCAACACACATTTGTTCCTGACCTTCGGCTAATTCTTTCGACCTGTAAGGGGACTGGCAAATGAGTGGGATTTTTATTTCATTGTTTCTTGTTACCGTTGGCCAGTTTCCCTCTCTTACATTAAAAAGATATGAGGAAGAGGGAAGTTTATCATTCTTACTACTCTCTCTCTCTCTCTCTCTCTCTCTCTCTCTCTCTCTCTCTCTCTCTCTCTCTCTCTCTCTCTCTCTCTCTCCAACACCTCCTTCTGTGCCTCCTTCTGCGTGCCTTACTTAATGAAGGTAGCGGTGAAGTTGGAGATGCCCGTCACAGTCACGTCATTGAAGGTGGCTTGCACTGTGACGGCGCCCTGCTGCTGCCTGAACTCAATGGTCTTGATGCGCATTGGCTCCAGCGGGGGTAGGGACAGCTCCTGAATGCCTGTGGGTGCGGGGAGAGGTAGTGAGTGAAGGGAAGAGTGAGATCCGTGTTATTGGGGAGGTTATGTAGAAGACGTGGTGTGTTTAGCTGGTTAGTTAGTTAGTTAGTTGGTTAGTTAGTGTGTATGTGTGTGTGGGAGGGAAGGACAGATTAATTCTAACTTCATATCTCCTCTTCCTCCTTCTCCTCCTCCTCCTCCTCTTCCTCCTCCTCTAAGTAAACATCACACGCATACTAAAGACAAGGCAAGGAAGGAGGAAATTATTAGGACAAGTGACACATAAAAGCGATAAGATGCGATGGAGGAGGAAGAGAGAAAAACAAGTGTGCGATAATGAAGTGAGGAAGACAAGAGCAGAATGAGGAAGTAGAAGTATTCGTATATGATTTCAATTAACAAGATATACACGGAAGAGGAAGGAAACACACACACACACACACACACACACACACACACACACACACACACACACACACACACACACACACACTCACACACACACACACACACACAGTTAAGAATGAATCAGGGGAGGAAAACAGTAAAGGTGAGAAACAAAAAAAGAGATACCAATACAAGAAAGAAGACAATAATACAGACAACAACAAGGCGCTGAGGAGGAAGAAATAAAATAAAAACAGATTGCCAAGACGAGAGAAAAAAAAAAAGCAACTGAAGAAAAGATAAATAAAACAAACGAACAAGAATGGCTAAAGTAAGACAAGGAAAACAAGAATAAGACAAAAAAAAGAGAGCAATATATAGAACAAAAGCAGCAAGACGCAGAACAGGAAGAAGAAGAGCACAAGAGGTAAGTGAAAGTGAGACGTGAACGGGTGGGGAATCACAAACAAGTAAAAATAGACAATTGAGTAAATAGCAAAGAAGAAAGTTGGAGTCTTATGAAGAAAAATACGTGTCTTACTCTTACATCGATACAAAATGTGAAAAAAAGTAAGATTGTGAACAGATGGATGGATGATGACAAACAAGCTAAAATAAACACTTGAATAAATAGCAAAGAAGAAAGTTGGAAGTGTCTTATGGGGGAAAAAATGAAAAAAAAAATGAAAAAAACGGAAAAAAGTGGGATTCTGAATAGACGGCTGATGACAAACAAGCAAAAATGAACACTTGAATAAACAGCAAAAAAAAGTTGAAAGCGTCTTATGAAAAAAAATCTTACTCGTAGCCTATATCGTTACAAGAAAAGGAAAAAAAGTGAGATTCTTGATAGACGGATGATCACAAGCAAGCAAAAATAAACACTTGAATAAATAGCAAAGAAAAAAAGTTAGAGGTGTCTTAAGGAGAAAAAAAAGAATAAAAAATATTACTCGTATATCGTAAAAAAAAAAAAAAATTATTCTGAATAGACGACTAATCACAAACAAGCAAAAATAAACACTTGAATAAATAGCAAAGAATAAAGTTAGGGATACTTAAGGGATAAAAAAACAAAAACTGACGTATCATGCTGTTATATAGAGACAGAGAAAGGAAAAAAAGTAAAATTATGTCGACATATGAATGATCACAAATAAGAAAAATAAGTACTTGAATAAATAGCAAATGATAAGGTTAGGAGTGCTTAATGAAAAAAAATAAATAAAATGACGTGTCTTACTGTTACATGGAGACAGAAAGGAAAGAAAATAAGATTGTATACAGATGGATGATTAAAAAAACAAACAAAAATAATGACTTTAATAAATAGCAAATAAGAAAACTAAGGTTGTTTATTCCCTTCAATACGGGGACACATTTTCAACTCGAGTTTTGGATGTGATTAGATGATTTTATTGACATTGGCAAGGGTGTATGGAGGTCAGAAGATTAATGCCCAGAGTCTGTACTATTTTGATCCCCACATGAGTTTCTGAAGCTATACAAAATCAACAAATAGAATGAATACAAAAATACATCCTAGTACAAAAAAGAATTAAGGGAAAACTTGATGCATATTACCTTTACATGGAGACATAAAGTGAAAAATGGTAGTGATTCGTTTACAGATGGATGTTTACAAGCAAAACCAGAGAGAAGGACAAGACAGAGAACTGGACCCAAATCGTGAGAGAGCTTACCAGTGGAGAGATAAGGGCGAAGGTCATTGAGTGTGTTGTTGAGGCAGGTGTTGAGCCTTTCCTTGTTGTCTACGCGGCATTTCCGGAGCTGTGAGGCTGCGGAGGAAAGGAAACACCTGTGAGACACCTGTTATTTGGGAAACAAGCGCCCAGGAACACCTGCAGCATCTTTAACCCCTTCAGTAGTAGGACACATTTTCTACCACGAGTTTTTGGGTATGTTTAGACGATTTAGTTGACATTAGGAAGGGTCTATGGAGGTTCAAGAGATTAATTACCAAAATCTGTACTATTTGAATCCTGAAGCTATGGAAAATCAACAAATAATAAGCATAATAAATAAATAAAAAAAATGCGTCTCAGTACTGAAGGAGTTAATAGAGTATAGTGTATAGAGATGGCAATGTGTAAGTATAGTAACAGTGCTTGATATTCTGACGTATCACAGTGATGTAGTATAGTGAGGTATGGTGTGGTGGTGTGGTGTGGTGGAGTACTGTGGTGTAGTGGTGTAGTGGTGTGGTGGTGACGTGCAAGCATAATAGCAGGCTGGTTCGTGGAAGTGCCTTGGGGTGAAGTGATGGATAGGCAGACTGTGGTGGGGAGACAGGTAAGGATAAACACGAAGGGATAGGCAGTCGGGTAATATATCATCAGGCAAGACTCAGGGATATAATGCTAATAATTTGTCTCTTCCTTTTGTACTCACTGCTATAAAAAGAAAGAAAAAGATGAAGGTTATTTGCTTATGTATCTATATTTTTTCTTTATTTATTTTCTTTCGCATTTTTCGTTGTTACAGGATATATCCCCCCCCCCCCCTCTCCCCCTCTCTCTCTCTCTCTCTCTCTCTCTCTCTCTCTCTCTCTCTCTCTCTCTCTCTCTCTCTCTCTCTCTCTCTCTCTTTCGGGCAGATGTTGGGATCCTTATATGGAAGGACACGTACACACACACACACACACACACACTAACAAAAATAGCAACATATTATTTTCGTTCAGAGAGAGAGAGAGAGAGAGAGAGAGAGAGGGGGGGGGTAATCGTAGTTAAGTAACGGTGCGGTAACTATTAATACCAACAGACTGAAGTAAGAGCCGTGTTTCTCTATTTCTTTAGCGCTGTTCTGCATCCCTCCCCTCCCTCAAGCTAAGGCTAAAGATCAAGGACAAGTTGGTAAAAGTTGACTGACGCTTTGATATGAGGGAAAAAAAGGGAAAAAATTGAGGCAGTTTTTTAAGAGATAGTGGTTGCTTTGTTTTTATTACTGTCGTGGCCTTGGTATTGTTTTTTTTTCTTTTCTTTTCTTTGCTATGGTTCTTTTTTTTGTGTTTCCCTTCAAGAGTTGCCTTCAGGAATGTAATTGTCTCGTATACTTAGCTTTTATTCCGTCTGTTTATCTATTTGTCTATTTATTTATTCGTCTATTTATCTATTTATCTATTCGTCTATTTATCTATTTATCTATTCGTCTATTTATCTATTTGTCTATTTATCTATTCGTCTATTTATCTATTCGTCTATTTATTTATTCGTCTATTTATTTATTCGTCTATTTATCTATTTATCTATTCGTCTATTTATCTATTCGTCTATTTATTTATTCGTCTATTTATCTATTTATCTATTCGTCTATTTATCTATTCGTCTATTTATCTATTCGTCTATTTATCTATTCGTCTACTTATCTATCTAGTGTTATTATTTTGTTTTTTCCTCTTCCACCAACGACCGCAAATCAACACAAAATAAAATAAAAGGACTATTACGCTTTTTTCTCTCTTACTTTTTATACCGAAAGTTAAAAAAAACAGACAAATAAAAAACTCAACGTTGCACAGTCACTCTTACGATGCGAGTCACACACCACACTCACTTCCTCTCTCTCTCTCTCTCTGCATTTCCCTTTAATCTCAAGTCGAGTGTCCTTAAACGATTTCTTCTCTCCTTGCAACATTTCAAAGGTCACAGTGATGATGAGTTGCCAAGTTGTCATGGGTACGTTTTTGCCTTCCATTTCTGCCGTTTTTTTTTTATATTATTTTTTCTGTTTTCGTTCATTTTATCTTTTTTTGTTATTTTACCTTTGATTTTTTCTTCTTCCGGTCTCTGTGTCTTCTCAAGCCTCTCCGTTTTTATCTTTCGATTTTTGGTGATTTTTAAGGTTTATTCTTGATTTCAATTCATTTTATCCTTTTTTTTTTTTATTCTGCCTTTTATTTCTTATTTATTTTTATTTTTTTCTTCTTCCGGTCTCTCTGTCATCTCAAGCCTCTCCACTTCTGTCAGTCTTTACAATATCTACTCATTCAATGTTTATGATAAATAGTGAACGATTAACCTCTTCAGTACTGAGACATTTTTACCATGAATTTTGTGTGTGATTAGACGATTTTATTGACATTAGGAAGTCTATGGAGGTCAGAAGATTAGTGGCCATATTCTGTACTATTTTTATCCCCACAAGAGTTTCTGAAACGGTATGGAATCTACAAAAATAAACAGAATAATGAGGAAAATGCTGCCCAGTACTGAAGGGGTTAAACATGGATTAATATTTTCTTTTCCATTCGTTTATTCTATAAGGGGAAAAAAATTATCTTCTTTTCATGCCACTTTTCTCTCCTAAAAATGTTAAAAAGTTGCATTTTCCATGAAAGGGAAGACACGAAGTTGAAAGTTTGCATGTTACAAAAGATAGAGGTTCTTTATTTTACTTTAATGATTCCTTTTTCTTTTTTTTCTTTTGCATAATGGTAACCAACAAAAAAGGAAACAACAAAAAAAGAATAAAAAGAAAATAATGAAAAAATAGTAACAGAAATAATAATGTAAGTTAAAAAGTCAGAAAAACTAGTTGTTATTGACGATTTCTCTCCTCCCCTCACAAAAAAAGACGGAAAAAAGGTTACAAAAAAGAGAAAAGAAAAAACACAAAACAAGCTGTTATTGCCCCAAAAAAGTAGAAAAAAAAACGAGAAGGAAAAAACACTAACATTTATATTTTCTTTAATACCTCAATACGTTTATAAAAAAACACCACCACCACCACCACCACCACCACCACCACCACGACCACCACCACCACCACCAGCTCTCCTTCCGTCTTCTCTACTTCTCGTGAGTCAGTCAAGTTACAGTAAAGCAAAGCATCTCTTCCGTCTTCCTCATTCCTATCACCTTTGCTCCCTGGGCACTTCCTGTTACTTCCAGTGAGAGAGAGAGAGAGAGAGAGAGAGAGAGAGAGAGAGAGAGAGAGAGAGAGAGAGAGAGAGAGAGAGAGAGAAGACGAGAA
>CM035179.1:17871210-17881210 GCA_020233015.1 Callinectes sapidus
TCTCCTCTCTCTCTCTCTCTCTCTCTCTCTCTCTCTCTCTCTCTCTCTCTCTCTCTCTCTCTCTCTCTCTCTCTCTCTCTCTCTCCCTCGACATGTGAAGCATGCAAGAAGTGGACGCTTATTACACACACACACTCACACACACACACACACACACACACGAATGAATAAGGAAGGACTGACTTTATTTCCCAGCATATCTATAATGAATATGAAGCAAAACAACCGCCAGAAAACCGCAACCTTTATTATTATTTTTATCAAGCGTTCCCTACACGCAACCAGGAATTGTAAAAAAAAAATAATAATAATAATCTCGTGAGTATTAATTCCTCTTCTCCCTTTGTATTACCCACGTCCCCTGGAGTTCGTGATTTTGTGTGTATCTGAGGCTTTAACCAAAACTCTCGTCTTAATCCCTGCCCAGCGGAAGGACCCAGCCACCCTTCAGTTTGTATTTTGCGAAGAAGCCCGGCAAATGCCTCCACCCGTCACCCGCTTGAGGGGGATCACCGCGCCGTTTCTGGGGGATCACAGTCCACTCGCAAAGGGATCTACTGATTGTCGCGTCACCACAGAGGGATGATGTCCTGGAAATCTTTCTCTTTTTCCCACTCCCCTGCCTCTCATGCTCCCTTTGACGCGGCTCTCAAGACTGTCTTCCACAACCCCCCGACTCACATAAAGGGCTTTTCAGTCGAGGATCAGCGCCAGCACTCCCTATGTACTTCTCTGTTGGCTTCTTTTTTTCCGCTTTTGGCGTAATTTTCGGGGGGTGAGTTCCTGGCGAGTGGTTTGACTCTGGTTATGCTGCTAATGCTGTCTGTTTTCCTTCCTATGTATCTTTGGTTTTGTAATTATGTACACTAGTTGTGGACTTTTGATTTTAGTTTTTTTTTTTTTCAGTGTCTTATGTTATCCTTGGCCAGCTTCCCCTTATATAAAAAAGTTGGTAAATTTCTAAAGCCACAGATAATTGTGTTGCCTCGGTACCTCCATGCATTTGTAAATTGATTGATGCATCTGGATTTTAGAAAAGAAAAGTCACAACAGAAAACATATGCCCATCTCTACACACACGAAACTTCAATGTTCTCACCGATTAGGGCCACCGTAGTATAGTGGAACCACATTTGGTCTGGAGTGCATAGGTTCGGATCCTGGCCAAGGTCCGTGGGGAGATCGGGCATCCACTCGTGACCACGATTCCCAAATGGGTGAACTTTTAGGTAGGGCGTCTTCTTTAGCCTATAAATCCCCGTAAAAAGCCTACATTCTTCATAAACCCCCAGAAATGAGATAAAGAATACTTCTGAAGACGTCACTAAGGTCGCAGAGTCTCACCACTTGCAGCTTTACAGTTATTATTCCTTAACTAGGGATGTGAGTCGCAGCTGAGACTCACAATACACACAAACACACACACACACACACACGCACACCCACACACACACACACACACACACACACACACACACACACACACACACACACACACACACACACACACACCAGTCTCACCTCCAGCACACGGCGTGGTCTTCTTGAAGGCTTACTCAGGTTCTGGAAAACGTCCTTTGTATCTCGCAAGACTGGAGTTGCGTGGGACGCGTGAAGTGGCTGAGAAGTGTTTGGCTGGGAGCTGATGATGAGGATTCCCCGAAGAACACTCTGGGGCTGGGTGGCGGCGGGGCGCGGGGTTAAAGTGTCGTAGTGTCATGGGAGCCGCGGTGGAGCTGTTGAAGGAGCGTGAAGGACAGTGTGACGTCATATTCCTTGTAGAAATACTGAAGTCCTTAGTATACGGGAAAAGGGAAGGTTGATATATATTAGAGTCCATAACATGACCTGCAGATATGGTGGGGATGAGAGGAGAGGCAAAATGAACAAGAGAAATGTCAGACGGGTATGTGGTATTGATAACTTGGCGAGAAAAAAAAAGTGAAACAAAGAGCAGTGTAGAAATTGACTAGTGAGGGAGTGCAGCTGAACTGTTATGAAACGGTAACATTCACAAGGGAAGACACATGTGAATGCTATAAAATCAATGAAGCGAGCACTCTACAAACATACATGGATGCCAGAGATGAAATAGTCGTGTTGTGCAAGATTATTGTAATAAAGTTTCAATGAAAGTCTTGATACCTAAACCCAATAAAATTAAAATCTTCAACACAGAAGCAAGACAGAAAATATCTTGCGCAATTAACCCTTTCAGTACTGGGAACCCTTTTTTATATATTTATTCCTTTTATTATTTGACGATTATATCCAGCTCAGGAATTCATGTTTAGAATAAAATGGTAGTACATAATCTGGCCATTCATCTTCTGACCTACATAGACCTTTCCTAATGTGAATAAAACCGTCTGTTCACACCCAAGGTCAACGGAAAAATGTGTCTCATCACTGAAAGGGTTGAAAGTAAAATAAAGAACCAACTCCAGGAATAAGAAGACAAGGCGATAAGTGAAAACGGCTTTACCTGTGACAAGATCATTGATGCGGCACACTTTCCACAAGACAAATTTCCACCGCCACCACAGCCACCACCACCATCACCGCCACCACTCTTGACTACCACACACAAAGGAAGACACTTTGACTGTGGAAACACGGACAGTTATGAAGACAGCGTGGTGTCAGCAGGTCAAGGTAACGTATGTGGAGGTATTGGAAGTCATCTGCAGGGGAAGTATTGGCAATATAAAGAGTAATGGATAGTGATTTGGCACGCACCAATAGAAGGTGACAGGTACAAGGCAAGGAAAGTGTGTGGGTGATTGGACGTGTGGCTGGTTGGCTGGTGCAAGAAGATGTTATAATGTTACTCGTCATTTTGTGCGTTGAAAGACTTTATACATTGAAGTTTTCCATTTTTATTTTTTATATATGGGGAAAATAAAACCATGTATCTCTCAGTCTTATCCCGAAACAGTTGAAATATATGACCAATCATTCAAGGACTTGTTTTTTGTCGAACGATATATCTCCTTTCGCTCATATCGTGTTTCTCTAAGTATCTCATTTCTGCCTTCTGTTACCTGAGTTCATGGCTTCATTCTTACATTCCTCCTCGCCTTTATCTTCTTGCTTCTCTCATCGTTTACATCCTCTTAATTTCCTCCTCCTTTCCTCTTTTTCTCTGTCCGCGTCTTGTCTTCTTTTCAATTCTGTTTTTGATCGGGAACTCTGCGACAATAAGTCAGTTGATCACACACTCACTTACACAGAAAGGAATGATTTTTGTTACATGGCCAATCAGGGAAAGAGGAGCTATTCATTGTAAGAGTGAGCCAACCAACCAGAGTGAATAACCTGTCACTCACTCACTCACTCACTCACTCACTCACTCACTCACTCACTCAATTAGTTACAAAGGATGAAAGTGGATAGTAGGAAGTTATTTAATGTAGAAGGAAAGGAAGGAAAGATTGATTACATTCTCTCTCTCTCTCTCTCTCTCTCTCTCTCTCTCTCTCTCTCTCTCTCTCTCTCTCTCTCTCTCTCTCTCTCTCTCTCTCTCTTCCCTACCGACCATACTTCCCTAATCATATTTTAATCTTCTTTTTAACTAACTTGAGTGTATATAATTTTTGTCAACCTTCTTTACTTCCCTTGCCTTCCCTACCTCTCGTTTTCTTGTTAACTTTTCCATTAAATGTTTTTTGGGTTACAAGTCAAGGCTCTTAACTTTTCCCAATCTCCTTTCCTTCAAATTTTATCGGAGAAGCAGCACGTTTGGATGGATTAGCTGTGAGTTCTTGGTATCGTGGTTGGTAGGGCGGCAGTTTCCAGTTAGCTATACAGGTCGTTAGTGTGGCAGCAACAAGGCAAAGCTATAAGTATCACCAGTACTTCTTGTTGCCACCAGCTGGCTTAGTGATGTATTGCTATGTAAGATAGTGGGATGAATTATGTATGTAAGTTTGATTATTCATGATGGCTTTTTTTTTCTTTTCCTTCGTAAACCTCTTGACAATTCGTGATAAATTATATAAGTTTGATCTTTTACGATTTTTTTTTTTTATCGTTTGTCTGTCGTAAACCTCTCGATAGTTCCTTGTCGAATTCAAATAGATTAATTGCTTTCGGGCATGCATAAGTAAAGGAATAAATGGAGATTAGTTGTACTGTGATTAATACATTTAGGAAGGTAAAACTATGTACTCTGAGGTGTGTTAAGAGATTATATGAACAGCGACTCAGAATATTATTTGGCCAAAAACTGAAATGAAAAATGAAACAAAACATATGGTGAATGAAAAAAAAGAAAATTAATAGAAATATCACAGGAGAAAGCGTGAAGACCTGGTGAGAAGGTGTTGGTTGGCCTGGCTGATGGCTCCAAGAAACTTATCTTTCTTTTTTATCATAGGTTCTTGTTGCCCTTTATGTTATTGGTCTTTAAAAACGTGTGCATATTGAACAGACGCCCTTGACACGTGTAGCTGGACGTAACAATAACACAATGCTATCAACAAAAGGACAGCGTGTGCACAGAACTGGCGGGATCTCGTTGTTATTGTGTTGTATTGTTTGAGATCTTGAAAAAGAATAATAGTGAAGTGTTACTGTGTAAAGTGTGTCCCAAGAGAAAAGCTGTGTATAAAAGCATCTACATTTATTTAAAAGAATGTATGAATGATAAAAATATATAAAAGACGGAACAAAAAGAAAATGCGTCTCAAAATAGCAGACTCAATAAATAATCACATGTATATATATGTGTAAAACAAAAATATATCAAGAGTGTTTATTTTTTATATCAATATTTCGTTATACTATTTTTTTCGTCTATTTTTTTTTATTTTCATTTTATTTACATATGCATTACTTTTTTCATACATTTCTAGCTGTCGGGGTTAATTACAAAAATGTTTTTGAATATGTATGTACTTAGATGTACACAATGTAGTATTTTGTGTCATGATACTTTTTTAAAACTTTTTCGCTCACTACGAGGAATCTCATTCAAAGTACTAATGCATATAAAAATAAAATGAAAATAAAGAATGAATGGAAGAAATGTGACACCAAATATAACTGTGTGTTTGTGTGTGTGTGTGTGTGTGTGTGTGTGTGTGTGTGTGTGTGTGTGTGTGCTGTGCTAAAACTACCTGTCACTTGTGGTAATGATAAAGGCATTCCTACTATTAATGATGATGATGATGATGACGATGATAACAATAATAATAATAATAATAATAATAATAATAATAATAATAATAATAATGATAATAACAATAACAATAATAATAATAATAACAACAACAACAAGAATAACTATTAATAATAACAACAATGGTAATGGAGCTATCCCAACACCATGAACTTCAAAGCATCTCTTTCTTTTCTTGACAGGTTGAGGTGAGGCCAAGCAGGAGGAGGAGGAGGCGGCGGGTGGTGGTGGTGGTGGGTGGACAGACAGGTGGTTGGGGTGAGACTTGAAGGGCATGACTTGTGTGCGTGACAGGTGAGCGGTGTCTACATGTTTTGGATGGCTCTGTGCAGGAGGGCAGGAAGGGCCGTACTGGAGAGAGAGAGAGAGAGAGAGAGAGAGAGAGATGAGGAACATTAACGGAATGAGAGCGTATATAGGAAGCGGGTAAGGGAGGAAATGAAACTGAAGAGAGGGGAAATGAACTTAATAATAGTACACACACGCACACACACACACGCACACACACACACACACACACACACACACACACACACACACACACACACACACACACACACACACACACACACACAAATCATTACACAGGAAGCACCTTAGTAATGTGTTCCCATGATAGGACTGAACCATTTTAGAAGAGGAGGAGGAGGAGGAGGAGGATGAGCAGCAGGAAGAGGAGGAGGAGGAGGAGGAGGAGGAGTTATGAATTACAGAGGAGGAAGGAGTAGGTGGCGTTGTGAGAGTGAAACAAGGTATTAATCCTTTCAGTTGGACGTTTTTTTTATTTTTATTTATTCTGCATATTTGTCGATTTTATACAGCGTCATAAACTCATGTGGAGATCAAAGTAGTACAGACTCTGGTCATTAATCTTTTGATCCCCAGAGACTCTTACTAATATCAAGAAAATCGTCAAATCATATCCAAACCCTTGATGAAATTTCCAGTACTGAAGGGATTAAGTACGTTTCTAACTATATTTTACTACTACATTTTTTATTGAATCTACGATCAACAGATGACTTCAAAAACAATGAATGAAATACTATCTGAAATTATTCCTAACTTGCTTTGTGCAATATAAGTTTAACATGCGATTTTGTAATTGTTATTGGTATTGTCAAGTATGAGTATATGTATGTAATAGTGATACTCGGAAAATAATGAAGGTTCAGTGATAATATTTGAGAGAAGGTATTAGGTAAGTGAAATATTATTATGGTTTATTTCTCATAATAGTTTGCCTGTCTCCCTGCTCCCTTCATGAGGCTCAGCACTGATCAGTCACCCCTTGTACAGTATTGCAATTATACAGGATCGCATCAGTACATACCAATTATTCATGACTGTTTCGCCTGTGAATTGTGAAAGTCAAAGGAACGAACAGTTAAGGAAAGTGACAAGTGCAATATTTATCTTCACATTCAAGATTGGATTGATGAATGTTGAGGTGATAGATGTTCATATACTAAAATGTTTTAATTCTGCGAGATATATATATATATATATATATATATATATATATATATATATATATATATATATATATATATATATATATATATATATATACTCGTATATTTCAGTATCTTGACACGTTTTGATATTTTGCTTATTTTTCGATTATATTATGCTGCTTCAGAAATTTATGTGGTGATTTAAATGATAAAGACTCTGACCATTAATCTTCTGACTGTCATAGATTGTTGGTAATGTCAGTAAAAATACCTAATCAGACGCAAAGCCAAGCTAAAAATGTGTCCAGGGAAAAAATTATGGATGCATTCTGATTTAAATTTTGTCAACAGTAAGGAAGTAACGCGTAGTAGTGGAAAATAAATAAGATTGAGGATGACAAGGTGGATGGTTGAGAAAGACGGGTAGGAGAGACAAAAAAAAAGTCTAAAAAGTTGCAGTTGAATAAGGGAATAAGAAAAACAAAGGGAAGTGATGGACGAGATAGAAATGGAAGCCTAAAATAATGAGGAGTCAGATAGAGGAATGAGTGAAATTTTGCTAATCAACCGAATGAGAAATGGAAAAATTGAAATAAGCTGATAGATGGAAGAGAATATGAAGAATTTCCAACCCAATGCCTTGTAGAAAAAAAGAAAGAAAATGTGTAGGTCTTTGAACCTTTAAAGAGACTGGAATATTAGTGGGATTTTTTTGTTTTCATTGTTTTGTTACCCTTCGCCAGTTTTCCCCTCTCACATAAAAATGATAATCAGGATGGCAAAGGAATGTATTATGAAAAAAGAATAGAAAGACAGTAGCCTTTAATGATGGGTGGAGTAAAAGAAAAGGCACTATTAAGATCCTAAACGGTAATCATGTTGGCATTTGTAAAGAAACGAATAACTATTTGCACTAGGTAAGATTGCGTCTGTGTGTGTGTGTGTGTGTGTGTGTGTCGGCTAGGCAGGAGGCGAGGAGTGAAGAAATGAGTTACACATTAGTTTTTGTTTGCATGGCTAGGGATCAGTAAAGGAGAAATACGGTGTGTTATTTCTTTGTATATGTTTGTTCATTTCTTCGTTTAACTATCCAACCATTCATTTATATTTTTTTTCACGTTTTTTCCAACACTCATCAATACAAACTGAACTAAATTGAGTCCAACATTTTTCCCTTCCTCATTGCGTAACGAGAAATGAAAGAAGGAGAAAGCGAAAAAACATTCCTCCGTATTAGAGTTTGGATTTTTAGCATCGCGTGCAGAGTAGGGAGAATGGTGGGGAGGGAAGGAGAGAGGGAAGGGGTGAGGGGAGAAGCGTGGCAGAGGCGATGCAGCAGAGGGGGGAGAGGGAGGGGAGGGCGTTGGTGAGTATCCCTCGTCAATTATGCAGGTGAAGGTGTTGACCTGAGGCGGCGCCCTGGTCCCTGCCTGCTGCGCCCTGGGGGAAGAGCTGCTGCATGGCGGAGAAGGCTGGTGCCGGATGCATACCAGAGAAAGAACACTGCAGCTGTGAGGTTACCACTTTCCCCCACACACTGCCTTCTATCTACCGCCTGCTTGATTATGTTCATGTATTCATTTATTTATTTGTTTATTCATGTGATTATTTATTTATTCATTTATTTATTTGTTTATTCATGTGATTATTTATTTATTCATTTAATTATTTATAAGTTTGATTAAGGTAGATTAAAGGAAGGATTATTCTGAATATAATGGTATTGTAGACAGTCAATAGATAAGATGGATAAAGATAGATAGAGATAGATAGATGGATAATGGTAGTTAGATAGATAAATAGATAGATAGATAGATAGATAGAGAGAGAGAGAGAGAGATAGAGATAGAGAGAGAGAGAGAGAGAGAGAGAGAGAGAGAGAGAGAGAGAGAGAGAGAGAGAGAGAGAGAGAACCATCATCACCATTTCCGCCTGAGGTATGTTGATTAAGTAACCCACTTCTCTCAAGGAGCTCTGAAATCGGCCGGGGAAAAAATCACACTCACGTTGAAAAGTCCATTTATACGCAAAGTAGCGGAGACCCAGCCAGCGCTCAGAGGCTCACCCTAGTCGCTAAACATTAGAGCCTGCGCACACACCACACACGCTCTCTTTGGGGGGACATGACAGGACGGCAGCAGTGTTAAACCAAGTGGCCATCTTCTCCGGTAGATAACAAGAATCATGGCGGGTTTCGAAGCGTAAATTGCAGACAGAATACGCAAGGGCGAGGGCGTCATTGGGAAGGGGAAGGTAAAGCAAAGATGGGTCATGCTAATCGTAAGGAGAGAGGAGGAGCCAAGTTACATAACATCAAAGGAAGGATGTTAAGAGGAGTGGGACAAAGAGGACGAGAATGAGAACCGAGAACAGGCGAAGGAGCAGGAGCAGGAAGGACTGAGGCGGAATGAGAGTGGAAAGGTTCAGAGAGAGAGAGAGAGAGAGAGAGAAAGAGAAAGGACATGTACGAATTACTCTGAAGGAAGAAGGAAAATGAAAAGAAAATGCGACCAGGAAAAAAAAGGACAAAAGTATAATAGTTGCTAGAAAAAAATGGTTATACAAGACAAATATGATTAAAAATATAGGCATCACCAGAAGGAAGAAAAAAGATAAAAACCCTGGAATTATGGTTGAGTAAGGTGAAAATTAGGAATAACACGAAAACGCTGGAGTAAAATAAAAAGGAGAAGTAGAGAACTCTTAGTAAGAATATTGTACCAGGAAGACGAAAAGAAAGTGAGAAAAAGAATTTGTCAAGAGAAGAAGGCGGAGGATAAAAGTGATGACAGATAGGGAGAATAAGAGAAGGGAGAGAAGGAGGACAAGATAAGAACGAGGAGATGTCACACAAAGAAGAGATGAAAGAGAACAGGAAAGAGGAGGAGGAAGAGGAAGGAAGGAAAATAAAGACAGGAGACACAAAGGTGAAAGAGGATATAGAGGAAGAGGAGGAGGAGGAGGAGGAGGAGGAGGAGGAGGAAAACTTGATCCCTCTTTCATAATTCAACGTGAAGTGCGTCCATTACTTAAAGCAAAAATCCAGACGTGAGGTGAGTGACGCAAGACAGACAGACAGACAGACAGACAGACGGACAGACAGACAGACATTACTGACATCACAAGGCAAGACGCGGAGTATCATAATATGTGTTCTTTACGTACCCTGACTGATAGGATTGATAGATAAACAGATAGACAAATAAATACAGTACATGTTATTACACACGCACACACACATACACACACACACACAAACATTTCTTTTCTTCTTCTTTTTCCTCTTCTTTTTCTTCTCCACTGTATCAAACTCATTTCTTTATATTTTTCACACTCTTGTACACTTTCATCTATCTTCATC